>ML782959.1:51632-104582 GCA_009831015.1 Picea engelmannii | reverse complement strand
AAGGTGGATGTAAGAAGACCTAATAGAAGCTTCTGCTTCTAGAAGGATCTTCCTCTAGATGCTTCTCTTAATAGACATATTTAGTATAAATAAGGGTCGAGGGTATGAGAACCCTAGCTTGGAGATTATTGTAACAGAGCGCTTCTCGATTGGAGGTTTCCCCCTCGAAGAGGCCCGTGAACATTTATTTCTGAATCAAAGTTTTATTTCTATTGCTATTGTTATATCATTTATGTGTATTGTGAAGATTATGATGGATATTTTACTGTTATTCTGCCATTTCTAGAATTTTATTTCTATTCTGCATATTTTATATATCTGGTATCTTGCATTGCCTTTATCTTAGTGACTTACACAGGTGACTGTGGGGGTATACCATGGTACCTAAGGTAGACATCGGGCCACGCTTTATACAGTATACCCGGAGGGTGCTTCCGTATTTGAGTTGCAATTACATCGATAAGTTTCTATAGTGTTGGTTTGTGTAACTGTTCTTCCTAATAGTTAGTGATCGGCTTGTCTTATCTCACGAGATATTTTTCTAGTGTGTGCTAGTTTTCAAAACCTTAATAAAAATCCCTAGCATGTCTTTGACCTTCTCACACCATAGAGGATCAGGAGCTCTGCCGGTTGGGAAGGCTTCTTGGCCTATCGTCGGTTAATTTGGAGCCATCCCAACCACTGCTAAGGTGAAGACTAGACCAGCAAGGGTCTTTTGAGGTGACCAAGCCACAGGAAACTGAGCCTGACCCATCTCTGAGAGGAGAACATTTGATTCTAGAGGAACCAACCATTGCCGACCTCAAATAAGAAGGTCTTGATACTTATAACACTTCGATCATTGATCTATCAGCACCCATTTTCATACAGGTTAAACCTTACAAGCGTCAGGTAGTGTCACAAGAAACAATGTAGACAAATGTTGCTACTTCTTTAGGGAATTCTCATACTCCCTCTATGACTGTCACCACAGGGGGTTTTCTGCCTCCCAACCAACCGTCACCAGTCTAGACTACCATGGTATCGACCGCCTCTACCTCGGGTAATGGTATGATTCCGTCTATGGAGGCAATCACTATTCCTTTCACCCAGAGTGTGACAGGTCCTCCATTCTCATACGAGATGCATGGCTTCGATACAAACTCTGTCCTTTCCTACTCCACTCTACAGACTTTAGGTGTGGGGGCAGGGATCTCTAATGCTCCTCTGCAAGGATCCATGGGGGGCACTTCAACTCCCTATAATGCTTTCCCTTATGGAGGGGGTCATATACCTCCTTCATCCCCTTCGCTCAATGGTTCTCACCAGCACTCCGTTGGGCCGAACACAAACTATAGTTCGTTTGGAGCAGGTAGTCAAGTAATTCCTTCTTATAGCATGCCAGCAGGTTCAACACCATTCTCTTTGTTCGACGTGTTTGGTAACAACACATTCTCATTAGTTTCTGTCTCGGTTGGGGGAAACCCCGGTTATGGACAACAAAATCCTATGCAGGGTACTATTCCTCAAGAGGGAGAAAACATAGGAATTCCTTCCTCACAAGGACCTTGAAATCCATGGTAGGGATCAGTTCCCTTGTAAGGGATTCTAACTAGGGGAAACCTCTTCCATAGCCATTGGAACCCCGAGCAAGGCTCAGTGCCTATGCCTATCAGATCGGCAGGGGGAAACCCTTCCCAAAATCCTTGGAATGTGACACAAGCCCAACCCTTTACATCCTATTATGGGATTTAGATGATGAGGTATCAACAAGAAAAAAATCTGTACACTGGTCACAACCATGGTTATTACCATAACCCTAGCCAACAACCTAAATTTTCCTGGCAACCTGGTGCTAACCAAACTCCAGACTCCTTTTTCCTTGGTTATAATCAACAACCGAAATTACTATTTCTGGCAACTCTTCACTTGCCAGAGTTGACAAGGTTATTAAATGACCCCATCTGTCATGGTCCGCGTTGGCCTTCTATGCCAACCAAGTTTCCTTCAGACATTCCAAAGTTTGAGGCTTATCCTAACGAAGATCCAGGCAATCATGTGACTACCTTCCATTTATGGTGCTCGTCCAACTCTTTGAGAGACAAATCCATTCAGTTGCATTTGTTTCAATGCACTCTCATAGGGAGTGCTGCGAAATTCTACATTGAGATCGACTGCTCAAGATACTCTTCTTTCAACGAATTTGCAACGGATTTCTTAAACCATTTCCAATTACCTGTGAAATACGATGCCGACACCGAATTGTTGGCTAACTTTGAGAAGACAAAAGCGGACCATATCTCCGATCACATCCAAGAATGGAGACATCGAAAGAGTTTGGTAAAAGTACCAGTCCCACCAGCATTCTTTCTTGAGTGGTTCCTTAAGTCTTTGGTACCTGATTTATCTAAAGATGTTGCAACCTCGTGGGTCTTTTCAGAAGAAGAAGTGACAATGAGAGCTCAAAATCTAGAGCTAATTTACTCTCAATCTATTTTTCTTTATGAAGTTTTTCCAGATGCACCATGGTCGATACTTGACAAGACCAGACAGAGATCCAGACCACATGTCGATGGTATTGTTGGTTCAACGTAAATGAAGCCCACTGATCAGTTGTTGAATCAATTGTAGCAATTGTCAATACAACAGACAGTGGCCAACCAGACCATTGGTTCATCTGCTCCCCTACTCAAATGTTGGATGTACACAGTGTGCAATCAACAAACCCGAAAGCCACCCAACAATCTGATGGAAAGAAGAAACAAAAAAAGAAGGGTAAGGGGATAAGAAACCTACCAATAATGCTGGCGGGGGAAACACAGAAAATAAGAAGTCAAAGTATCCATGTAATATTTGCATGGAATATCACCTGATCCACCAGTGCCCTCGGCTTGCGGAGGCCCAAAAATTATTGGCACAACAGAAGACTGTCGTGTTAACAAATCCATTTCCACATGGGAAAATTTAACTCAAGCCTCTTTGAGCATGGAAGGGGGCAGTCAGGAACCCCCTATGTCTGTGAGTAATCCTTCATCCACAAATGTGTACATTATGAAAGGTAGCGTTGACATAACAACTAGGACATGTGACTACAGAATGCCAAACACCTCTGAGAAGGGTAAAAAAGATAAAAACCCATCTCTTCCTCTCCATATTATGAATACATTGGGAGAAACAATGACACACATCCCAAAAGGTGTGTTCAAGAAATATTCCCACAACCCAAACGCAAGGGCCGCCCAGAACTACTCTATGGTGGAGGATTTGTCACAAACCCCTTGTGCGATGTCTTCTTTGGAAGTCCTCTAGAGCTACCCTTCCTAGAGAAAGGCTCTATTAGCTACCTTAGGATCTACTGAGACTTGTAATCCAGGAATGATCATGCTTGATACGACCGACTTAAAACCTCGTCTTCCTTACCATGTGGCATTTCAGATAGTAGTGGCTTACACCATGAAAAATTTTACTCAGAACATTTTTCGCACAGTGGTTGATGAGGGTGCCTCGACATGAGTGATGTCTTTGGCATGTTGGAAGTCCATTGGCCAACCCATTTTGTCTCCATCAACTACTTTTCTTACTGCTTTCAACGGTCATTCGTTCCAACCACATGGAATCATCCCCTCTTTCCTCGTGAAGTTAGGAGGGAATACCATGTGCATCGAGGTTGAAGTGGTCAATGTGTCTCTCGACTACAATCTTTTGTTAGGAAGGAGTTGGACCTATGCTATGCAAGCAATGGTCCCGACAGTTTTTTGGGTCTGGTTGTTTCCACACGAGGGCCAGATGGTGTCCATTGATCAATTATCCCTCTCCTATCCTAACCCTTTATTGGGGGTATCCACAGTCCAGATGATTGATAACCCTCAGCCTGGCATCATTGACGTAGGGGTTGGTTTATGCCCTCCTTTGATGGGTACTTTCGATTACCCGCCTCCAACCAACAATGTCCATTACATATCGGTTGTCCTCGACCAGCATAGGGATGAAATATTTCAAATCTCATCGTTTCGGACAACTTACTTTAACGATTTGTGGAATCTCCCTTCCCCATCACCTACGATGGAAGGGACATGGCACCATGGCATGGCCATGCCTTTGTCTGCGACATAAGTTTTGGTACTCTATAGTCCAACAAACTTCCATCGACCCCGATCCGATTCTTGCATAGGAGTTAGATCCGGTTCTCGAGCCTATTTGGGAGCAAGGTTACCTTGTTGATATTGATTCTTTATACTTGGTATTGGCCTCATACGAGGCGATTATTTAGGCAATGAATAGTCTGGAAAGACCCTGGGATGATCTCTATCACAGATCTTATTTTCTCCCAGAGTTAAGAAGAATTGAAGCAGGAGAATTCACTCTAACTATGACTAGAGATAGGGCTTATCCTATCAATCCTTTGGCTATGCATGATGTTTACACTGAAGGAAATATGGAAACCATAACTAAAATGATACCTATTGATATCTCCCGAACCCTTGGCGTCATCAAGAATATCTTCGTCGGAGGAGATTTTTCGCTTGAGGAGATTCGAATCTACACATATTTATTTAAAGAATTTTTCTATGTGTTTTCCTGGACTTACGAGGAAATACCAAGCATAGATCCAAGAATCATTGAACATGAAATCACGACATATCTTGATGAAAAGACATTCCGAAAGAAGCTTCATCCCGTTAATCCCAGGAAAGTAGCATCTATTAAGGATGAAGTAGAGAAACTACTTAAAGTTGGTTTCATCTACCCCATTCAATTGACTCAATGGGTGTCAAATCCTGTGCCAGTCAAAAAAAAGAAGGGTATGATTTGCGTATGTATGGAATTTCATGATTTGAACAAATATTGTCTAAGGGATAACTTCCCTACGCCATTTATTGACCAGATAGTTGATGAATGCATAGGTTGCTAGGCCTTTTCTTTCATGGATGGTTTTTTCGAGATACAATTAGATACAGATCAAATGTGAATACCAACACAAAACCACTTTCATTTGTCTGTGGGGTACATTTTCTTATCAGAAGATGCCTTTTGGTCTGAAAAATGCTGGAGCTATTTTTCAGCGGGCCATGTATTTTTCTTTCCACTACCTCAAACACGTAGTCGAGGCTTATCTTGATGATTTAGCATCATGATCTCGTAAGAGAGATGATCATCGAGCACACCTCCGACTTATCTTTGAGTGATGTCGCTAGTACTGAATTCGCTTGAATCCAAACAAATGCAATTTTTGTGTAACATCGGGTCATCTTCTTGGTTTCATAGTTTCGACAACAGGGATCATGATTGATCCTCTAAATTTTGAGGCTATAGTTAATTTGCCTCCCCCGTGCACAATCCCTCATCTTCAAAGTTTACAAGGAAAAACAAACTTCTTGCGACATTTCATTGCAAACTATGCTGACATCACAAAGGGTTTCATGTGTTTACTAAAGAAGGACATTCCTTTTCATTGGGACAGAGCCGCTTAGCACTCTTTCAAAGCATTGAAACGCGCCCTCACGTCTACCCCTCTTCTTCATCCACCCAATTATAATAAAGATTTCTTATTGTACTTGGTCACTAAAGAGTCAACCATAGGCATGGTATTGGCTCAGGAGGATGATTTTCTCTTGAAATACATGATCTATTACCTGAGTTGAGGCTTGGTTGGATTAGAGCTCAATTATTCCCACGTCGAAAAACTTGTGTTGGCAGCCATTCATGTTGTCCACCTATTCCATCATTACATCTTATTTCGCAAGACCACCGTCATTGTCATTGTGAATCCATTTCAATAAATGTTGACATGAAGTGTAATCGACAGAAAGATCAGTATATGGATATTTATCCTCCAAGAATTTGACTTGGATTTTGTCTCAGTGAAATCCAAAAATTCATCGCGGAACTCATTTTGGAACTTCCGGTCGAATCAGGTGATGTTATACCCGAGGAGTTGCCTATCAAAGGAGACATGTTTTTGATCGTGTCTTGAGACCCCTAGTATGGAGATATACTATTCTATATCTAGAATTTGAAGTGCCCCACCTCCACTTCTCATGATAAGCGTCTCTGTATATGCCATCAGGCCAAGAACTATCTCATACTCGAGGACACTTTGTATCATCGAGGTGTAGATTGCATCCTTCGCCGGTGTCTCACTCATGAAGAAGAGAAAATCATGCTTAATAATTTCCACATAGGATCATGTGGCAGTCATTTGTATAGGTTGGAAACAATCCAAAAGATTCTATGAGCCGGTTACTTTTTGTCGACATTAATCAAAGATTGTGTTGAATCGGTTAAGAAGTGTGACCCGTGTGAGATCTTCTCTCGAAATATGAGGGCACACCCCGCTCCCATGTTTCCTGTCATCACAGTTGATTCCTTCACCAAGTGGGGGATTGATTACACTACATGAAACCCTCCTTTCGCAAGGGGGAACCATTATATCATCGTAGAAGTAGACTACTTCATGAAGTGGGTCGAAGCTATGCGGACATTTAAAGATTATGGTGAGACAACAACTCTCTTTTTGTTTAACCAGATAATAGCAAGGTTCGGTGTACCAAGAGAGATTGTCACTGACCATGGTAGTCACTTTCAGAATAAAATGATGTCCAAGTTAATGTCAAATCTTGGGTTGAGGCAAGAACATTTTTCACCCTACTACCCACAAGAGAATGGTCAGGTGGAAGATGTGAATAAATCCCTTAAGACTATTCTACAATGAACGATCAATTTGGCTAGGTCAAATTGGAATTTGATGTTGTACTCGGCATTATGGGCCTACCGAATGTCTGTTAAGACTCCGACCAGTTTCTCACCCTTTCAACTCATTTACGAGCTGGAAGCAGTCTTTCCTATTGAGTGTCAGATCTTGTCTCTAAAGTTGGCAGTACAGTTATTTCCAAACACTTCACCGCTTGAAGAGCATTTATTATATCTTGAGCAAATCAATCAACAACATCAGGATGAAACCTTGGCTAACAAGGCTCACAAACAAAAAGTCAAGTGTGAGTATGATTGGTCCATCTGTCCTCAAACTTTCTCTGAAGGCGACCTTGTCCTAGTCTATGACCAAGATAAAGACCCCTTGGGGGTAGGCAAGTTCAAACCCATGTTGGTCGAACCTTTCATCGTGAAGGAGTTTCTAAAGAAGGGCACTTATCATCTGGTGGATTTTGAGGGAAATGCTTTGGTGGAGCCTATAAATGGGCTCTACCTCAAAAATTATTACTCATAGGTGGTTTGTTTTGGGTGACATCTTGTAACATATGTATAGTCTTATACATTTTCTTTTTAGATTTTGTATTTTTGGTTTTATGGACGTGTTGTTTTTTATGTCATATTTTTCACTGTGATAGATGTCAAGTGAATCAGAGGTGTTCATTGGGTTTGCAGATGATTCTAGCCAGCACACTCGGAGGCTTTCTTCTGCAGCTTGGGTGAATTTCACACCTCAGGGCCAGTTTCTATCTTTAGGAGGTATCTGTTTAGGTGACACCACAAACAATGTCGCCAAATACAACATAGTCTTAGAGTTTCTTCATGATGCCTTTTTTCATGGTATCTCTTGCCTCTGGATCTACTTAGATGCTCAACTGGTTGTGTCCTAGTTAAATGGGGTTTATCACATTTACGATCCTACTCTACACCGAAGGTTCCTTAGGGTACGTCTCTTAGAATGAAGATTTGATTACATTATGTATATCCATGTTCCTAGGAGATTGAATCAAATCACAGATACTCTATATAATCATGTATTAGATTGGCATATTTCACACATGTAAGGAAAATCACACACACGCACATGTAAATACATTTGTAAAATAGATGTAATCCATAACACGTAAAAAGATGTAAAATATCCATATATATATCAAAAATATCAGAGTACATGGGTGGGCACAAGCGCCTCAAAAATATGTCAAGTAAGAGTCATGGGGCTTATGCCCTAAAAAATATACAAAAAGTTCTCTCGGCACGTAAGTAGTCCAACCTAGCTATGGGTGATTCTTGTTGGCCCTACCATAGTGAACAACGACATTTTCCAAATGCCGAAAGAGCTGGACCCAGGTATGTGTCACCCCAACTACATGAGGTTGCATCGACGGTGGGATATCCATGATCTCCTCCATAGGGACTATACGAGTGAGCATGGTGAGGTTCCACTCTACCCATCTCAATACTCTATCAGCCTCTCCGGATGGAGGGCCCCCCGTTTCTACTGCTAGTATGGCGAATGCAGTTGGTCCTGCCTCTAGTTGAGGACGCTGCCTAGTCCTCGAGAAGTCTACTGGATGCACTGGTCCCACATATGTACATAACATATACATAAGTTTCATATACTCTGGTATACAAAAAAAAATTATATATATAAAAAGACATAAAAATTAAATAACTTTGAAAAGAAAACTTACCCATCTCTCCTAGCTCCACTCCGGGAGGCACATTCATGTCAGGATCCCTAGAAAAATTTATCCCAACATAGGGGTAGTCCTCTATTGTTGGAATATTTCGTGACCACCAATAAAAAAAATTATCATCGAAGGCCTCAATGGTCCTCCCTCCCCCTATCATGGCAAAAGTGTCGCCCATCTGCATAACGCTGGGAGAGAGGCCTCGTGCCTTTGTATAGTCTCTCAAGGACAAAGACTGGGTACCCTCTTGAAGAAAAAGGAATACAAAATAGTCCCAAACCGGAAGTTCCAATGCTCCCATATCTGACACTCTGTTAGTTGTCTCTTCATGCAATCTAGCATGGTTGTACTCCAGTCGAAAATCTGTGCATTTAAGCACTGTACTACACAATGCATGTGCACCCGAGAAGCCTGATGCAAAGTCGTGGATCCAGTGATCTTTCCAATGAGTAGAACTATCACTTTGAGTGATAGGTTGTTGATCTTATGTATAGGCACTTGATAACCTACTTTATCAGTACCAACCTCGCAATGGAGTCCAATCAACTCCTCAATGTTGTGAGGCCCGGGGGGAAAAGTACGCAAGTTGACTGGATCCCCTCTCCTCGAGATACCAGTCATGAAGTAAATGTCTTCAGTCATTGGATTCAATGACTACCCCACAAGCATGAATGCCTTTGCGTCAGGATGCCAGTAATCTATCAAAGCATTCAACAACCTGGGTTGTGCCCTCATAAATGGACACTGGAAGAACTTTAATGACCCGTATTGTGATAAAACAGTGATAGCAGTAGGGTCCTATGAGACCAAAAAATCAATGTCCTCATGCTCCTTCTCTCTCTAATGAACATACATCCTACAGAATTCCAAAGTTTGGAGAGTTAACTCTTGCCTTATCATTTTTTCCACTTATTTGAGGGTGTACGCAGTTTGTCTTGGTGACAGTCATGTGTGAAAGCGGGCAAATTATCTTATGCCCATGTGCACACACAGGATGTACTTGGAAAACCCACCTACACACAGGGCCGACCTATTTATAGGTCAATGCCCCCCCAAAAAACAAAAATAAATGAAAAAATGAAGGATGGAAATGCAAGAGAGGCTAGTTTGTACTTACTTGGTCCAAGTGGAAGTTCATTTCATCCATTGAAGCTCCCAAAATCAACTCTTTCAGCAAAGGGGTGTTTTTTGACTTTTGGTCAATTCTCAATTTACAATGGTGATAATGAGCTGCCAACATTCTATTTATAGAATTTTTGGCCCCTTTTTCTCATTTTTTGGACCCTTCTGTCATTTTTTCTAGCTTGAAAATCGTTTACTATGGTTCTTGAGTTTATCAGAGGATGTTACGTTAAGTGTTACTTTGGGTATTTGGGATTATTTTTGAGAGTTGGGTCATTTTTAAAGGTCTTTTGTTAAAAATTCATTTTTCCAACTTTGTGCTTGTAAGATAGGATTCCACCTCCACTTGTTGCACCTTGTTGTCTTTTTCTCTTTTCCATAGGATTGATCCCACGGAATTGTGACACTGAACCCTCACTCCTTCTTTAGAAGTGTCGTAATTTAGTGGTAGATCCTACCTTCACATGGATTCCCTAAGTAGATCCTGGTTTCATTTTGGTGTCCATGCCATCGTTAATGATCATAGGCTCGGGAGTCCTTTTTAGTTATTCCTGATTACGAGTTTGAGCCTCACTTGCACGATTCATTATCTCTTTTGACCTCACCCTCAGGACTCCCAAAAAAAAATGGGTCTTCATTTAATCCCTTTTCAGACCCTCTAAACATGAAAAAATTGTCGAGTAATCTTGTTTCCCTTCACGCTCACCAAACTAAAATTTGAAGGCATGTCTGTCCAGTGGTAGTTTACCCCTTTTTCGATCTGGATGATCAAATGTACGAACAAAGTTATACTCTAGGATCTTCGGTTATGTAGAAGAGTATTTTCAGGTATAGATATAACCCTTTTTCGGGCCCGAGCGACTAAATTTATGGAAAATGAACCCCCATGAAGTCCATAGTTAAGCTCTTTTCAGACTCCCTAAAATTGAAAGTATTGTCAAGTGACCTTATCTCTTCACACTCATTAAATTTGTCAAGAAGAACACCCCTTATGGAGTCCATAGTTAAGATCTTTTCAGACTCTTTAAATATGAAAAGATTGTCGAGTGATATTATCTTTGTCACACTCATTAAAATGATTTTGAATAGACGTCTGTTCGGTGCTAGTTTACCCCTTTTTTGAGATGACTAGACTACCTTCGAAAAAGGTAACCTAATAGAGTCTCCTTTTATGCTTTTTCAGACTCTCTAAAAATGAAAAACCCCCAATCTTACCTTTTCTAGGATTGTTAAAATTACATCGAAGGACATTATCATTGTTTCTTATTAATAGAATTTGCATTCCTGCATCTTTGGCCTAATGTCGACTCCATGTTTCTCTCAACTAAACCATCTAAATCATTACTTATATGTAAGCCTTGTAGCACTTTGCCTCTATGTCTTGACACCTTGACCATGGAGGGTTTTTCCCAAGTGTCCTTTTCCTACATATGTCCCCTTGCTCTGAGCATCAATGTGTTCCTTGAGCTTGGAACAAGTATTTCTACGACACTCAATCCTCCTTTGTAAAATAACATTCTTTTATTCATTTTCAAGATTCCCAAAATTATTGAAAAAGACAAAAAAATCAAATATACCCCAAAAAGAGGAAGGGAAAAGTATTTTCTTTTTGTTGACAACACAATGAGTCACCCTTTGACAAAGCACATCCTTTCGTTTGTTTGTCAATCCCTAGGATTCAATATGACCTTAGGAATCTATTCTCACTACATAAAGTTGTGTCCTCCTCTGTTTTGTTACCCTTCCAAACATATGGAGAGTTCTCATTGCCTCCTGCATCATGAACTTATGACAATGCCATGCTTCTTGAGTCTCACCTCTTGTCTTTCTTTTGTCCAGGGGAAGTTTTACTAAACTTGAGTCGACCCTTCTACAATTTGTCTCTTGTCTTCATGCCTGACCACCCTGAAAGTCCAATCAAGTCCTTTCTCAAAATCAATGAAGTTCTCCACCTGATCACCAAGATCCTCTTGTATGTTCCTGACGATCCATTGAAAACCTCTGGATAGTGAATATGTACACTGACATTACACTCCTACCTGAGTTTTGAATATTTTTAAGTTGTTGCTCGAGATATCAATACCTCATCTCCATCCATCAAGGATCATTGGCTTCTTGAAGATGGATAATATACATGTATATATATTGATTTTGAGATGTAGATCCGTTGTGTACTGCTCGCGGCTACATTTTATATAGTTATATGACATAAATCTGCAGTGTATTTGATTGGCAACCATGATTTTATTTCATCCCGAGCATTGGTATGCCCACCGTGGTGAGACAAATTGTTATTTTGCAGATGGAACCTCCTGAAATTTGGTCCTTGGTCTCACTCACTCTATACATTGGTGAATATTTGTAATGTATTTTGGCCATCATATGCTCTTCTAACCTCATAGATTAGGGGGCATTTGTTATAACCCTAAACTGCACCATACATGCATACCTAGCATTAGGCCATCTTACTTTCTATCTTTGCCAATCCGTCACTGAAAAACTCTTCTAAAAACCATTGTTTTGAATGTGTATGCTCCCTACACCACTACTTCCCATGTACACATGCTTGTTGCACCACTACAGCTCACGCACACTCGCAAAAAATTGCAAAAAATGAAAATTGAGTATGGATACAGGTTTCTAGGATGTTACTTAACCATTTGATCACCCATAGCCAGTCGCCCCAACCATTACTATCTCTTTTGGCCTATAAAATCAGGTGTTGGGGCCCCATTCCAAAGAGAAGAATGAGAAAATAGAAACTCTACCCATTTCAATATTCCTCCGTTGCCCCAATATTTTGCAACCGCATTGTGAGTTTGAGACAAAATGCCTTCTTCCTCCTTTGAAAATCCTTTCCATTTCCTTAGAGAGAACTGAAGAGGAGAAGAACACATGGAAGAAGTTGGTGCATGGTGAAGAGGATACTAGGACCAAGTTTGAGGGGTAGTGTCGGTCTCATGTTGTAAACGACTTTTGTGAGATTAATATAAAGAAGTACTTTTTCTGTCCCACCAAATGACATCTTAAATCTTTATGATTTGTTTACATTTATTGGTTATGATGTCTAACCCACTAATCCATACATAGAATGCATGCTTGTAGTTTCTTTTTTGTATTTTGGTGAATGCAGGTTAGCCTTGGGAGGAGACTTGCAGTCAGGAAACAACCGAGCATAAAGGGATCGACACCGGATGCGAAGTTTAAGGTATGCCTACCGAATCCCTATACTTTGTATTTTATGTATGATTGCGGGATAATGTTGGAATAGTTGATAAAAAGTAGAATAATTTATACAATTAGCTTTTCCCACATTTTAGAACCCTTGTGTACTCCGTAGAGGGGTTATCCCGCTATAGTGACTCTGTTGTAAAATCTCTCTGTAATATTTTTATTTTTCATTAATAAACTGCTCCAAGTGGCTGTGTTGGTTGGGGTCGTGGATGTTTCCGCATTTGGTTTTACCACGTCAAAACATCGGTGTGTTTATATTTGATCTGTTTGTGTGAGTGGTTACTGAAGGTGTCCATCCTCTCTTGGAATACATGCGTTTTCGAATAGACATCTTGGTTACCAGAAAAGAATTACAGTAGTAAGAAGCCAATTCTTTTGGTCGGGGATGAAAAATGATGTTGTTGATTACATCACCAGATGTATGGAATGTCAGAGAGTAAAGGCTAAGCATAGACACCCAACAGGTTTTCTACACATGTTACCAATTCTAGGGAAGAAATGGGAAGTGATAACCATTGAATTTATAAGTAAATTTCCTAGGAAAACAAGGCAACACGATTCAATGATGGTGGTGGTTGATAAATTGACAAAGGCTTCTCACTTTGTTCTTGTAAAAACAACTCATACAACAACTAATATTGCATAAATTTATATGAAGTAAATTGCTAGGTTGCATGGGATACCTAGGACAATTGACACTAAGTTTACTTCAAATTTATGGAAGGGATTATTTAAAGGATTTGGTACAAATATGAACTTTAGGAAAACATACCATACAGAGTTAGATGGGAAAACAGAGAGGTTCAACAAAGTAATTGAAGACATGTTAAGAATGTATTTGATGGATAAGCCATATAAGTGGGAAGATTACTTGCACTTGGTTGAGTTTTCCTATAATAATGGGTATCAATCTTCATTGAAGATGATCCCATTTGAAGCCTTGTATGGTAGAAAATGTAGTACTCCAGTAAGCTAGGAAAACCCAATAGATAGAGTGGAACTTGGGCTAGAGTTTCTCAAGGAAATGGAATACCAGATGGTTAAGATTGAGAAGAATTTAAAGGAAGCTAAAGATAGACATAAGGTTAATGCTGACAAGAATAGGACAACAATATAATTTAAAGTAGGAGAGCATGTTCTTTTGAAAGTAAATCCCGAGAAGAGATCTTTGAAGTTGGGTAGTTGTACAAATCTAGCAGCCAGATTATGTGGTCCATTTGAGATATTGGACAGAATAAGGCCAGTTTGATACATGCTTGCATTGCCTATTTCCATGAATGAGCATAATGTATTTCATGTTTCTTTGTCATAGAAATATGTAAATGATCATAACTATGTTATTGATTGGCATCTGATTCAGGTAGAGACATAGGGAGACTTTCAGGTCCAGCTAGTGCGAATAGTGGACAAAAAAGTAAAAATTCTTCGAAATCGAGTTATGGAGATAGTGAAAGTTCAGTGGACCTGCTATGGTCTTGAAGATGCTACGTGGGAGCATGAATATGCCATGCAGGAAGAGTACCCACACCTTTTTGAATAAATTTTGGAATTCTGATTCCTATTTGTATATCCACTGAGGACAATTCCAAAATAAGGGGGAGGGGATTTAACACCCCGAGTTTTGAGACCCCATATTAAATAATGTATTGTTACATTGCTAAGAGGCCAGAGTGCCCAAACAATTATTAAAAGGCCAGTGTGCCTAAGAAATTTAATGTGTGATCATTATTAGTAATATATGCATCATTGATCGCTAGACGGATAAGAACTAGAGTTATAGGGGGCTATGATTCCACAAGATAGGGGGCTTGAAGGGGTAAGTGTTTATTTTAGTTTTTAATTACCCATTTTTTTTAATGAGGGGAAATCAATTACATGAGCTCTTGGGGGGGAAGCTAAGAGGTTATTTATCCCCATGAATTACAAAAACCCATCCCTGGTCTGTGGAATGGATTCTCTAGTTGGCTAATTATCTAAGTCGTTTTGGTCATTCACTCACTCTCATTTCAATCCCCATTCCAGTGTTGTTTCTAGTCTCCTCATGCGTTCACTCACCCAGTTTTCTCACTATTCATCCTCTCTCATGGATTCTTCACTCCGTTCATTCCTTTACTCACTCATATTTCCTCATTCATGTTTGGCTTGGGAAAGGAAATCAGACCATTGAAGAAAAGCCACAATTTTGTTGGTTATAGAGATTGTTGGTGTAATCCAAATATGATTTGAGGCATGCATGTCTGATATGCTTGGCCTGCACTCAAATTTTCTCATAGTACCAAGTCTTGAGAGTCATAACATGGATATTATGGACTAGTTGCACTGAATCCTCAGAAGGCGAAGGACTACCTGAGGGATTGTGTGGCAGAGAAGGGTAGAGGTACATTCTCTTGGGTGTTGCAGATTGGGTAAAAGAGAGTTGGGTACTTGGATTGTTGTGAGTGTTGGAGAATCCTATGAGAGTTCAAGTGCTAACTAGTTTGGGAAGCCAAGTAACACTCTAGAACCATCCTTGTGGATTCATATCCCTGGCTTCGGGGTGACATTGTTGTTGAGACTTGGAACAACAATGTCTATAGTTGGGTGGAATTTTCTTGGTCTACATCCAGTTGGTGTCTTCTTTTATAAAAGATAAGTTCTCTCTATTATGGTTTCCTTTGCTTGTGTATTTATTTTCACTATGTATTAAATTATTATATCTGATATTTGTACTTGTAATATGCATGCTTGCTAGTTAATGTTGGGCATGGTATATTCTACATGTTTTTTATGTTGTAGTATGAATCTTGATCATCGCATGTATGTATTTCATGCTTCTTTATTAATTAATTGTTATCAGAGATTTGAAATCAATGAAGAGGTGTGCTCTTAGTGTGGCATGCCCGGCCTGTGGGAGGCTGGGTACGTTACAGTATGCGACACTTACATTACTTGCCACAAAAATGTGACATTTATGACACTTACAATAATGAGAATGAGACACTGTCAAAGTGACATATTTTGATGTGTAACATATGGGAATGTGGAATAATGTTGGATTACTGAGAGGGGGCTGAATCAGTAATGAACAATTTATACTTATTTTAACCATAGTTTATACTCCTTTGACTTATTCAACAATGTTCATTAGTTCATCATCAATATATTATTCCATAATAAACATTAACATCCATCAATTCATAATAAACAATTATAAACACATCCACACAATTCACAGTACACCAATATTTACGTGGAAACCCAATGCGAGAGAAAACCATGTAATGTTTTTCTTATATGTCAAATAATTACATTCAATGAAACACCAACTTCCAATTCTCTAGCTCCAACCAGAAGGAGGCTCCAACCCCTAGTTTCTTAGGCTCCAATGTAACGGAAGCTCCAACTCCCTAATTATCTAGCTCCAACCAAAAGGAGGCTCCAACCTCCTGACTTCTCCAACTCCAAATGGAAGGTGGATACAACCACCTATTTCTCAGTCTCCATCCTGAAGGAATATCCAACTTTGTGATTCTTTGACACCAACCAAAAGGAGGATACAATCCCCTTTCATCTCCCCATCATGTCTCCCTAAAATATAAATTCCAAATGTGAACAACCTATCACTATCACTAAATAAATTACTACTACTCTCACTCGGTCGATGTCAACCTGTACCAACACTCTATCACAACCTGTACCATCCTTCTTCAAATATTTCCTACATATCCATGACCTGTCTACTCTGCAACACATGGGTATCTGCGCTCTTCTTAACTTCAACTCAAATATGCCTTCATTTATCCTCACCACAACACGTAGAGTACCATAGAATCACCCAGTTTCATTTTCACTGTCTCTGCTTCTGTCAAACTATCACTGTAAACCTAATACTCAAAACTTGTCACTGTAATTTCATCAACCAAATCAAATATACTTACCAAAACCACTCAACCATATAGACAATATCACCAAGATTTGCATCAACCAACAAGACAATTCTCAATCATATGCACAATATCACACAAATTTGCATCAACCTAAACCACTCACAACAACTCATAATCATCACCAAAATATACCAATATCAAGATGTGCTTCTAATGATATGAAAATACATATATACCACATCATCTATAAACCATGTTCCAAGAACAAGTACATCCACTATACCAAACTATGCCTTATCAGGATACACCAAAATCACCATACCATATACCTCATGTATGAGCCAACTCATCAACTATATGTTTCATCCATGTGCCTCAACTATATACCAAAACATACACCAAAATAGCCAACAAAAGGCCTTTGGTAATACATCACATTATTCATAAACTGAATACCATAAACCCTTACATCAAACCATGTGCCACAACCTCAGTGTTATGTAGCCTCAATAATGTACCACTCATAATCCAATCATGTACCAAGACTACTAACAAATGTCTCTCTTAATGCACAACAAGATATGCCAATAAAACCAAGCTATGTGCACCAACAATGTGCCTCAATAGATCTGCCTCAAATCATACTCTACAATAGATACCATACATCCAATAGGGAATATACCAAACCTCACAATGTCATGCTTGAAGCATGCTCCAGAATACCACTAAGATACAATCTAAAAACATAATCATGAACATACTTTTATATCTGTAGTATCCTTGTTCTATCTGATCCTTGAAAAACATACATGCAATCTCTCCTCGGATTCTACAACCTGGAACAAGCATCTTCTATTTTCCATTTCTACAGATCCACGCTTTTCCTTTAAATATCTCATGGATGCTCGTTCTTCTTTACTCCTTCATCCCTCGGATGCACACACCCTCTACTTCTGAATCTCATGGATAACCTATGAAACCCTAGTTCATTCACTTCCTCTACAACTATGAAACTTTCCTTCCTTCAGAACTTCACTGCCTCAGACCTACGCTTTCTTAGATTTGCCAATGTATACCTGCAAATAACCTTTCAGAAAATGGATATTCAATAATTTTATATAGATAGGTAGGTGCTAATAGGAGTCCCTTTTTCTTTTATTTATACTTTCCAAATGCCTTCCTCTAGAAGTTTCCTTGTAATTGTTTTACCTATTTCTCCACCTTTTAGGGATAACCAATTTCTTGTTGCAACTAACAGTTCCTTAATTAGTCAAATCATAACTTATTTACCCTTAAATACTTTCTTGTTGCAACCACTTTATTATTTAAATATTTTCTATTTGCAACCACTTTGACCACTTTATTATTTAAATAATTTCTCTTTGCAACCACTTTACCCATAATTAATTTATGTCCAAACCACTTTGACTATTCAACCTTTTTATTACAACTACTTTACCCATAATTAATAAAATCACCACTTCTTGTTGCAACTAATTTATTTTTAATTATTTTCTTATTGCAACAAATTTACCCATGATTAACTCCTAGTTACAACCACTTTGACTAGTAAACTTCTTCTAGGAACTTCTAGAATAATTGACTTCTTTGACCTTCTAGGGGCTTATAGATAACTCATGATGGTTGTCCAACTTCACTAAGACATATCTCCTCAACCATGAAGAACTACATGATGTACCAAATATCATCGAAAATGACACATGTACTATCCATCTAGAATAGTCCTCCCTAAAAATTCATTTATCTTCATGCCTTTATACCTCAAACAAACTCGGGTCCCTTACCCATACCTTTGTGCTACTAGAATTCTCCAAGGGTTGACATAAATCTCTAAGGATTGACATCAATATAGAATATCACTCTCCAAGGGTTGACATCAATGACAACCAGCTATCCAAACCAACTGTCCATCAATCTAAACCACTTGTCCAACAATCTCCCCCATTGGCATTGATGGAAACACCAACATTGATGGAAACAATTAGACATGGAAATAATTATGCTCATACTTCACATGTGATCATTTCTCCTCATCAATGTTTCTAACTCTCCCCCTTTGACATCAATGGAAAAGGGTATATCCCTTTGGGGATGCTCCCCCTGACTAAACTCTCCTTGGTGCTTATCCCCCTATTTGCATTATCTTGTGGCCTGCTCTCCTTGTGTAAATGCCTTTGATTTTTCTCTTTGTTTCTAATCCTCTGATTATTCTCTCTCTTTATGGATATGATTAATCTCTCCCCCTTTAACAAAGGGTATCTATTGTTTTTCTCTCTCTATCTCTCTACTTATGATTCTCCTACTCCGATCTTATTTGACCTAGGTTTAGACTTAGTAAGCACCCAAAAAAATACCTCTACAAACTATTGGCCCATCTAGAAGACCAGAAGGAAATACAACATACAGGGTGTACCGCACAGTCTCACCTGAGATAGCTCTATGGGTGGATGCAATACTCAGGTGTTTGCAACGTGGGAATGAGTGGAGATCTATGGGTGTAACTTGTAATCTTTATTTATTCAGTCTAGCTTCGGATTATAGCAATTAGTCCATCCATGCATGTGAAATACCAAATCTAACTAGTTAATTCATTCATCTAACATTCAAAAATTAACAACAATAAAGACACATACATTCATTCACATAACATAGGTGTTATCATGGTTCACCCCCTCCTGGGCTACATCCACAAAGATATGGCTCTTAAATTCTTTATTATGGTTCAAAAAAGTGTCACACTGCATGTTTTTACATTCTTAGAACTCACTCTTCTCACCAAGCTCCTCGATCCCTGTGAGGATGACTAGATCATACCAGGCTCCTCAACCTGTGATCTAACCCTAGGGATAGAGTCATTCACTGCTCCCTTAGCTCACCATATTACTGAGTATTACAGTTCTTAAAAATATCTTCCATCTGTTCTCTGCTCTTGTCCTCTCTACCTTCTCTCTTCCTATGTCCCCCCCTTTTCCTCTAAGTACTACCTATTTATATTATTGGCTCATCACCCATTACAATAAATTACAAAAACCCTAACCCTAGCATCATTAGGTTTTCCTTGCATGTGAACCTCACCTTCTTACCTTACACGTGATTCTTTTCCTTCCAATTGTCCTTTTCTCCTTTCATGATTCTCTTCCTAAAAATAGCCTTTCCCCTGACTAGGCCTGCATCCAACAGGCCCCCAACACTGAAATGTGGCTTGTCCTGAGCCACCTAAACCTTGGGCACTTCTTCAACAACTCTTGCGAGAGTCTAGAACTTCTCTGTGAGTTCCTTTGCCTATGTCTGAGCCTGCATGGTATTTTATCTGAGTGCATCCACTACTTTCCTTGTAAACTCCTTGATGACCATCTCTACAAACTCTATCTGGATTTGTGTCATGTTATTCTTTTCCTCCTCTTCCTATGCAATGACCTATGTTGTCCGCTCTTGGAGCAGTTCCATTTGATCTTGTCGATCCTTCTTCTATGTATGCACAACTATGAGTTCTTCTTGCAACTTCTTCATATCCTATACTCCTTTGATGTTCTCTGTGATCTGCATCATCTTCTGCCTCTGCTTGAGGTCCTTGATAGTTGCACTTATCTTCTCCTCTTCCTAGTCCCACTGCTGGACCTATTGATCCTACTCCAACTTTGTCCATACTTGTGTTCCGCTATCGAACAAGTCGGCAGTTGCATTGAATTTTCGGTCCATTTCCTCCATTTACCTTGATGCTTCTTGGTTCCTTTGCTCCTTCACCTCCGGGGGAGTGCTAGGGATGATTTTTTCCTGGAGGTTCTCGATATCCTTCTTGTATTGATCATGTTTTTACACAATCTAATCAATCTTATACGTCGTCATGAGCTTTGTTGTTTGCGGGATCTTTGGAATTTGTCATAGGCTACAGACAATCCCTTCTTGAGCCTATCCACGCAATCCTTCTCGTCCTTGGTATCGAGCTTAACCTGCTCAAGGATCAACTCCAATGCTTCTTTGTTGTCCTTCGTCTACAACAATTCTATTGCTTTAGTTCATGCACACGATTGTAACTCCTACATGAAACTGACTTGTAGTTTATATAATGGCTTGTTTGGTATCCACTTCATTACCAACCGTATTTGTTCCAGATATTCCAATGGTGTCTAGCGTACGATTTCATCCATGCGCAACATGCTAGGTGTCACGTGAAAATTTGATCTCACCTGTGCCATCGTATGGATTGTATCCTGCTCACTCGAACCAACCTTGGCTCCTGTCTGTGATGATATGAGGATTGACTCTATTCCTCTTCCCACCCTTTGTGTTTCTATGATCTGCTTGAGGATTTTCCTCATCTCTACTAGCTTATCCTGGATATTGTCCCTTTGGCACTGTGCTTCATCAAAATCCTCGGTTGTTCGGTCCTGGACTATTTGGGCCATGAGGTCTGCATCATCCTCAATGATTTTATATTATGTTGTTTTCTTGTGCGCCTTAGCTTTCTTGCGCACACCACCCTTGTGTATGATCGTCCTCTTGGTCTGGCCTTTTTCCTGTTTGGTAGCACTTGATCTAGTCCCCTGTGCTATCTCAATCTTTTTTTCTTGTTCCTGCAATGCCTGGGTGTTGTTATTATTCCCCGCCTTGGTACCTATCTTTAGCGCCTCCTCTTTCTTTTGTTGCCCCAACTTTTATCCTGGTTTTGGCTTATCGGGCATTGTTTTATCTCCTTCAGGTGTTTGTTCTTTCTCTACATCCACCTCCTTGTCCATCGAAATCTCTTGATTCAGAACTGGAACTCTCAAGTCATCATGCCAATCCTTGATGGCCATTTCTGCATCGTCCTCCTTGACACAGTATCATAGTTGTATCCATTCCTTCTTGGGATCCTTTTTTAATTGTATCCATACTGCATGCCTGGTCTCTTTGAATTTGGATATGCCTTGATATTACGCGAACACTTTTGGCATAACCTACCAAGTGCTGGAAATTCTTTCTTGCAAGTTATTGTAATACCCTGCCAACATGCCTGCATTTGCACTTTTATTTTTGGGGTTTGAAGTGCACCCCAATGATAGGTATCACGTTGCACGGAAACGAGTGGATCTCCTAGAAAAGTATGTATACTTAGGCTCCCTCCATTCAACCAAAGAGATCAGGATGAGTAGCCATGAATAGTGAAATTATGTCCCCAGGTCCTATGCGTCCTTCTAGTCTTCAAGGAACAGATTTAATAAGTACGAGGACCATCTAAGTATAGTTCCCTCTGCACACTATGTTGCAACTGCAACGAACCTGGCAGGAACTTCCTCCTTGCATCATTTTCTAAGAAATTTTCACACCATGAGGTTTGTTTCCATCCTGGTCACTGCGTCACTTATGTGCTTAATTATGATTCTGTGTGATGCTCTTTCCATTCCATATGTCTTCATTTCCTCGACGAGTGCCTTCTCCTTTGTTTTTTCATTGAGGAACTATGCAGGTCTCTCCCCCCATATGGTAGCCATGTAATATACATGATGAGATCTACGTCTATCGAGACAGTCTCTTCCACCCATAGGTATCCTCTGTGGGTAACTGCCATCATCTTCTTGACGTAGTTGTTTACATCTTGACCCCTTCCAAAGTGCGAGATATCCAACATAATTAGAACCCCGGTGTTGGCCAGTCTAGATGCCCATTGTTTCGATTGGTTGATTGGTTTTCCAAAGTGTCCTATACCCACATTATCTAGGTAAACTTTCTTTACAAGCTCTAGAAACTTCTCTGTGTCAATCACATCATGATCTGAGTATCGTAGTTTTTCAATGTAGCCTAATATTTTATCCATGACACACACCCCCTCTAAAATGTGCAGTAAGACTATGGTTGCGGTAGCATGGCTGCGTGATGATATTTCTACTAGATGCTTGCCCTTCTGCTCTGGTGGCTAACTTGAGGTTTCGACCTCCATTGTATTCTCCCCTCTATACTCCTATGGTCGGATGGTGACATATTATACTATTCCCTCTTGTTGTTGATCTGACGTTGTTGTGTGTGACCTTTCTGGCGCGACCACTTCTATCTAATTTCGGACCGTCCCATTAACCCTCGGGGCTTATTTGGGGTTTTCAAGGTGAAAAATATTTCCTGTGTCCTCATCCTGTTGGCCTTGTCCCACTTCCATCATATCAATGTCCATGCCCACTGGTGTTGTTTGTTGTGTTTCCTCCACCACTAGTGTGGGGATCTCTCGTTCCATATTGGGCGATGAGATTTCTTCCAAGTTGACGAATTTTGTAGGTCATGGTAGTTGTTGTTCACCTCCCTATGGATGTTGAGATTCTCTGAGGTTGCTTCAAGGTCGTCTGTAGGCCTGGATCAACACTCCTAGCTTGGGTGGTGCCATGGTGATAAAAATGTTCTCCGTTGAGCTTAATTTGCTCTGTAACTCCTGCAAAATCGCTCTATGTTCCATATACTCTATCACTCTATTCTTTTCTCAATTTCACAATAACCGTTCTGATCCCCACATGATTTCCTTATATAGAAATCATGTGAAAATTATCAAAGACGTTACCCAAGTTGCGTTTTGAATGAACTAGTTCTTACTGCATAAAATCCTGGACCATTTTAGCTATCCTGGACCATTCTAGTGATCATGTCCCCATCGTCTTCCATAATCATGTATTCTGGTGATGCTCGTTGTTCCTTTGAATTCTTGTGTGCACATCCTGCCTGCGTGGTTGGCCTCTTATTTCCCCCTGGTTCTTGTGTGTTGGGATTTGATGCAGTCTCTTATGCTCCCTCAATCTATTTTTGTTGTTCCTTGGTCAGTTGTGTATTATCCTTCTTCTCCTTCTGGGTTCCTATCTTCTTTGGTCCTTTGTCTTTCTATGTTGGCTTTCCTTTCCCATTCTTGGTCGCTTGGGAACTTTGATTTCCGGAGGTTGTGTTTCCCCTTGCTTTGGCTCTCCTTTCGCTGTTCTTTTCGGCACTTCCCAGGTGATGGATGGAATCTTCCATTCATCGGACCATTCATTGATGACCATATAGATATCGTCCTCTATAATGTAGTGGTGCATATGTAGCCATTGTTCAACCATATCCTTCCTGCATGTATCCACATTGCTTTTCGTGTGGCCTGGAAATTGGCGATGTATGCATATCGCGCGACAACCTCGGGTGTTATTCTCCATGATTGGTTGATGGCTTCCTGTATGTATTGTAGGTATTCTTCAAATATGATCCCATTCTCCCTCTTATGTCTAGCTTTCGGCCTTTCTTTTAGCAATAGATACCTCGCTCTCACTGGCTGTGGTCTGGTACAAAACACTACATAGCCTGGTTCTCACCATCCCATGAAGGCTATTAAAGTAATCAACCATAAGTAGTGAAACTATGTTCCTAGGTCCTGTGCATCCTTACAGTCCTATAAGAATAAGTTCATTGAGTATGGCAACCAACACATTGAGGTGCCTTCTGCGCACTAGGCTGCAATTGCAATGACTCCAGCTAGTATTTCCTCCCTACAAAATTTTCTTAGCAACTTGCAAGCTAATATTTTTGCGCCCAATTGTGTGGCTACATTGTTGATCCATTTGATGATGATGCCTATTGTCCCCCTGGAGGTCCCATACATATTCTTCATTTATTCCACCAATGCTTTCTCCTTGGATTTTTCATCCAGAACCAACGTGGGATCCATACCCCGAATTGGTAAGCCTATTATTTGTGCAATAATATCAATAGTTATGGGGATGGGTTTTTCCAGCCATATGTCCCCTCCATGTGTGACTACTAGCAATTGCTTGACGCATGTTCTTGTGTTCTAGCCTCTGAAACAATGTAGTAGGTTCAACAGACCTAAGATTCTTGTTTTCTCCAGCCACGTTGCCCACTCATATGGTTGGTTAATCGGTTCCCTAAACTGAGTTGTGCCTATGGTCTATATAAAGACCCTCTACACAAGTTTCCAGAACTTGGCTTCGTCTGCTACATCATGGTCTGATTATTTGAGCTTCTCGACATGACCTAGTAGCTCTAGTCCTACCTGTACCCCAGCTGGTGTGTGTGGTAGAATAATTTTTGCTGCAGGTTTCTTGCAGTGTGAACTTGGTATCTGTATCTTGTCCTTTGGTTGTAGTGGTTGGATCAAAGTTCTAGCGACTTTCGGTTGTCCCTCTATATGCCATTTCATCCAAGTTGAGACATCGTCTGTAGTCTCCCATGCTGGGTGTTCTGAGATGGTCGTTTGAGACTCATCTGGCTCCACTACTGCTGTTGGATTTAGTGTCATTCCATTATCTTTCAGAGTTGCTTCTGTATTCTCTAGTTGCACCTCCTTCCGGGTTTCTTCTTCCTGGTTCTACGGTTCCTATGTCGCTGCAGTCATATCTACATTGGTGGCCTCCACTATTGGTTGCTGGATTTATTCCAGTATCGATGTGGGTTTTACTGGTATCCTCTCTGGGGATGGGATTTCGTCAATATTGACAACCTTTGGTGGCTATTTTTCACCTTATTCGGCCTGTCCTCGTGACCTAGTTTGAACTCTGGTTTGTCTAGCAGTATGGCTTGTTTCTTCTTGCTTGGGCAGTGCCATCGTGGTGAGTATCAAATGGACACTAGAATCGAACAGTTTCTGTGGTCTCCGCGAACTCTCTCTATTTTATTCCACCTCTATCATTCTCTTTCTGCTCTGTCTTCGTGAATAAACTATGGGCTCCCATGTCCATGTGTTGTATGGATTTCACCTGAAGCTTGTCGAGTACACTTCCTTGGTTATGGGTTAAATGCACCTTAATTACGGATTCAATGCATCTTCAACGGTTTCATACTTACCATTACTCTTGTTTTCCTGTGTTCTGTTGGTGCGATTAATGTGTTGTCCCATATAGCCTTGCCTTTCTTTAATTTCTCCTATTATCGTCCTGTCATGTTGTTTTTTCCACCTTTATTTTTCCCGTTTGTTTCCCTTTGTATGTAACCATTTTTCTTTCCTTTTCCAAATTCATGTTTCTAACTTCATGTGGCCTTTCTATCTCTAGTGTATTTTTCCCTTTTTAGTTTAGTTTTTTTTTTTTTTACTGCGTGGTGGGTGGTCGAATGTCCTTGTACAACTTCAGTCATCTCCCGTTGATCATTCGTATGAGTTTTGCACCTGCTAAATCTCTTAACTGTACAATGCCTCCATCTATGATAGATATTATTTTGTATGGTCCTAACCAATGCATTATAAGCTTTCCTGGGTGCTGTAACGATTTGTTGTCATACATCAATACTATATCTCCTTCCCTGAACATTTTATTCTTGACGTGTCTATCATGCCAAGATTTGTCTCTTTCTTTCTTCACTTGTTGATGGAATCCTGCCAAGATTCGGTCTTCCTCCATGGTCAATAACCGATTCACTCTCTCCTATACTGTGCCTCATTTTTTCATTTGTGTGATAGTTGCTACGCGCAAGCTGGGTACTAAATATTTTAATGGTAGTACTTCTTCTTGGCCATAAACCAGTTTAAATGGCATGTGCCCTGTCAATTTTTTGCATGTGGTCCTGTATGCCCATAATACCATTGGTACTTTGAGGTCCCAGTTGTCTCTGTTGATGTTGCAAATCTTGGTCAGTGCATTCTCCAAAATATTGTTGAAGGCTTCCACTGTGCCATTTTCCTGTGGATGATACAATGTGCTCTTTTGATGATGGACTTCAAACTCTTCAGCCAATGCATGGATGGTGTTGTTTATGAAGTGCATGCCTTGGTCTCTCATAAAAAATCTTGGGCACCTGAATTGAGTGAGTACTTGTTTGAACAAAAAGTGCGTTGTTGTTTCTGCACTGTAATATTTTACTGGTGTGGCTTCCGCCCATATTGTTAAATATTTCGTCATAGTGATAATGTACCTAGCCCCTGTTCCTTTTGCTAATGGGTTGATTGGTCCCACAAAGTCTATTTCCCAGTTGTCAAATGTATGTATTGTTACTTGTGGTTTTAATGGAACCTCGTCCCTTCTGTTGGGTTTGCCTACCCTTTGACAAACATCACATCTTTGACAATATTCCTTTGAGTCTCTATCAATCGTTGGCCACCATAGTCCTGTGTGAAATAACTTTTGCATGGTAGCTTTACCTGCATAATTCCCTCCTTCTATTCCCTCATGGGATTATTCTAAGACTCTTGGTATTTTGTGCTCTAACATGTATCTTCGCAAGATGCTATCTGGGCTAATTTTATATAACTGTCCAATAATTAGTTGATAGTCGGTAGCGCAGACTACCAAGTTTTTCTTCTACGCGGTGCTATAGTCTTGCGGCACAGTACCTGTACTCAAGTACTGAATGATATCTATGAATTATTCATCAACAATCTGTACTGAGAATAATTGTTCATATGGAAAGTTGTCTTCTAAATTCATATTTTCTTCTCCATTTGTGACCCTCGACAGGTGGTCAGGTCCTGCATTCAATTTCCCTAGTTTAACTATTACTTCAAAGTCAAATTCTTGGAATAGTAGTAACCATCGACAGATTCTCCCCCGCAACACTGGTTTGTTGATGAGGTATTTCAGGGCTATGTGATCTGTGAACATTTTAAAGTGCTTTCCCAATAGGTAATGTCTGAATTTTTGTAGTGCATGGACCATGGCTAGGCCTTCTCTTTCTGTCGTGTTATAGTTGTGTTCTGAGTCTGATAACTTTCTTCTTGCCAACATTATTAGGTGATACAAGTCTCCTATTCCTGGTTGCACCAATATATCTCTGAGTTTGATCGCTGATGCATCTACATGTGCATGGAATGTCTTTTCCCAGTCTGGAAATACTAATATCGGCGCGGTAACCATATTTTCCTTCAAGGTATCCAGACCATGTTGATTCTTGTCATTCCACTGAAACTTTGTATCCTTCCATAACATCGTTTCCATTGGTGTTGTGATCTATGCATATCCTTCGATGAATTTCCTATAATATCATGTGTGTCCTAACGTTTCTCTTAGCTGATGAACTGTTTTTGGTGCTGGCAAGTTAACAATGATTGCGATCTTTGTCGGATCTACTAATAGACCTTGTTTGCATACTATGTGGCCTAATAATATCCCAAATGGTGTTCCAAATATGCATTTCTTGATATTCAATGATATCTGTCACTGTCTGCATCTTTCTAACATCAATCGTAAAACTTCCACATGGTTTTTCAATAGGCTGTAGACTGTCCAATCATCTAGGTATACTTCAAGAAATTGATGGATTAATTCCTTAAACGTAACAATGACTACTTTGGAGAATATTACTGGTGCATTCTTCATTCCAAATGACATGATTGTGTACTGATAAGATCCCCATTCTATCCCAAACGTGGTCTTGTGTCTATCCTCCTGTGCTATCCTAATCTGGTGGTAGCCCGACAATCCATTAGTGAATGAGTAAGCTTCATGTCCTCCCGTGTTCTCCAAGACTTTGTAAGGAACGGGTTGTGTAGGCATGCATCATTCAACTTCCTCAAGTTGATGCATATCTTGATCCCTCTTCCTTGTTTATTGTCCTGTACTACCATCGAGCTTATCAATTCTGACACCTCAACTGGTTCTATGATGTCGACTTCGAACATCCTGTCGATATAATCTTTAACTTTATGTTTATATATAGGGTTTAGTCTGTAGGTTCATTGTCTAATAATTCTCGCTTCAGGTTTGAGTGGTATATTCATTTCTCCCTGTTCTCTGGCTATACCCTTCATCTCTGTGAATGTTGTGGGAAAGAGGTCACTGTATTTTCATAACAACTATGTGATACTTTCTACTATTTTCTCATCCCAGTAATCTCCAATGCTGGCCATTTTGGGCTGCTCATTTGTCCCGATGTTAACTTTATTTACCTTGATTGGCACGGAAATGACTTCTGATTTGATGGTTGGTCCCTCCACATCTCTTTCACCTTCTTCTTCTTCGATCTGAATATTGTGTGTATCATCTCCGTCTGGTGCTTCCTCCTATACATGGTAACATCAAAACAGTTCCTTGACTGTCTATTTATTTCGTTGTTGTTCTTCTGTGATAAATTCTATTTCTGGTTCTTTGAGGAATATTAGTCCTCTGATCCATTTAAGGGTTGCATCTATGTTGGGGTTCTCATGCTCGAATCAGAAAGTGACTATGAAATTCTATCGCAATGTCATCCATGTCGTAGTTCCTTTGTGCAATTCCTAGTCCATATACCAGTTTGCTGGTATGACCTCTATAGTATGTATGAAGTGACGAGGCCATTCCTCTGGTGGTGTCATTTTCCACATCGTTCTACACACCTCCAAGTGTTCTGTTGGTGCTCTGTGTCCTTCATATTTCTATTGTTTTTTTTTTTTATGTTCTGCGCTGAACCTTATGCGCAGTTTCCTCTTACATTGGTACCAGTCTGTGATTGTCTCTTTGTGTGCGCTCCACCATCTTGCCAGTGTGGCCTTTAGTGCTAATTCAAGTGATAACAATCTCTTTTTCTCTAACACTACATCTTCATACTGTGTCAAGAATGTTTCCAAATCATTTATTCCATGGAAGCTGGGTGTTTCTCTGATTTTTGTGCCTATCCATCTTATTGCACGGTATATTCTTGCACATCTTCGCATGGATACTTCGTGTAGCCTCTACTGCCAGTTCTCTAAACTGGTGTCTGAGTCTGTTGCACATGAATTAATGCTCTGCCAACTGAGTACCCTATCTGTAGTTGGGTTTACGTAATCCTTATCGTGCGTAGTTGTTCTGTACAACTGGCTGATTTCCTCTAAATCTAGGCAAGTAGGTTCTACAAACCTCTCCCCTTCTGATGGGTCTAATGGCACAATGACCCTATATTCTCTAGACTCAAATGTCATTTTCCTAGTCTTCAAATCGATTATGGCCTGGTTGTTGAACACCCAATCCAGACCAAGCAATGTCAGGTAAGGTGTTGTGTCATCCACTATTTCAATGACTTCAAAATCTTCTTTAGTGCACACTCCATCAAGATCTACTGTCACTCCTTTCAGTCTACCTATTGGTAGGACTCTATGCTAGTTTGCTAGTTTCAATTGAACAGGTGAGTATCCTAATGTAGGAACTCCCATGAATTTCCATGTCTTCTTTGGTAATACATTCACTTCAGATCCTATATATAGTATAGTGTCTCCCATATTGAAATCCCCAATGTTAGAATTCAGTCTAAATTCCCTACTTGTTCTTCTTTTTGTGTGTAGGTGATTAACCATTTTAGGTTCTAGATTTCCTTTTGTCTCCCTGCTACACTTTTCTAGGATGTTTTGCAATATTTTCATAGATGATGGATCACTTAATAATTTTACACATGATTTCAAAAATCCTTTGATTGTACTTACTTGTCCCGTGGGCTCCATTTTGTTGGTATGGTCCAATGATGGAGGCATCTCATATTCTGGTGCTTCCTTGTGTCGATGTGCAGTTGAAGTCGACGTTGTGTCCTCCTTCTGAAATTATTGTCTAGCCTCCTTAAAGATCTACTTTTCCTTTTCTGCGTCGAACTTCTTTCTTGGTTCAGTGTTCTTATTTACCCATTGGTTCTATGTTGGTTCCTATCAAACTGTGTCAGTGCCTATTTTAGCACTTCTGCGAGTAACTATGTTGATATTTCATCCTTCATCCCTTACTTCGGCTGAAATCCACTAAACATTATGATTGTTCTGGTTCCTATTTTCCTAAATATTCACTAGTAGTGTCGGACATTCCTTTGTATTGTGGTCCGATGTGTGAAAATATATACAAGTTGTTGGTGGAAGCGGGCATTCCTTTGCCTAATGTCCCGATTCCTGACAATTGTGACATGTGACTAGTCCTCTACCTCGTCTGAAACCTCCTCTGGCTCATCCTCCTCCTCTGTATCTTGCTCGATCACCTCTCGGCATGTTATGCTAAGGTGCATGATTATATTGCGTGGTGTTGTACTGAAGTTGTGTCAGGTTTTAATGTGGTTGCATGTTATTGTATGGTTGTTGCGCAATATTATACTGTTGTTGCACAGTGTTGTATGGTGTTGGGGCTTGATTGAACTATGGCGTTTCTTGCCCATTCATCATTTTGGCCTATACCCTATATGCATCTGATGTCCTTTCTCCAATCAACTCCATAGTCCTGCAATATTTATCGCCGTGGCCCACTAACTTACAAAAGGTGCAATATGAAGTCTTTGGAACTGTCTGGTATTTCTACATCATCATGCAGTGATATGGGTCATCACTCAGTTTCTTGCATATTTCGCACCATAATCCTCCCGTTGCTAATGGATTCAACATTCCTACTACCATATATTGTGCGAACATTGGACATTTGTTCTTTTGGTGCCCTTTCATCTTGCATGTGGTACACCAAAGAAAATCTTGTTTGTCATTGTTCTTATTCTGGTTTAGATGGAACGTGAGATTCTTCAAATCCTCCTTCAATTCTTTGATAGATGGGTTTGTCTATTGGGTGTGTCTAGACTCATGTACCATTCTAGCCCGTGGTCTATTAGTATAATAGCTAGCTGCACGAGTTTGGTATCTTCATCAGTGATATGTTTTTCTTCCCAGATCTTTGCACAAATGAACAAGTGCTTCTCCGGGTCTTTTGTTGCTTCTCCCCGAAATTCTAGTAACCTGATGGTAGGATCGTGTCCTGGCATTCTAAATACTGAATTTCTACCTCCTCCACATGGTGTAGATGCTTGAATATTGTTGCATGAAATGGATCCTCCAGTTGTTGTTCCTTGTGTAGATGTACTTCCTACTCTCAAACTTCCTCCGAACTGCGGTTGTCTAAATGGTGGTGTTCTCTTTGGTGTATTAGTTGCACATGGGTTTATGGGTTCCACACTAACATTAATATGGATAGGATGGTTGCCTTCTTCTCCCATTCTTGGACCTCTCATTTTCCTCTCATATGGTGCATCCAGGATTTCCTCAATATGCTCCACAACCCAGAGATCCTCTACCTCTTCTTCATCACTTGACAAGCCTTCCCTCGTGGCTATAGCTCTCTTCTTGGTATTCACCTTGTATTGAAAGTGTGCTCCGCTATGTGTCTTTCCTGTTGATTCCAATATCCACTTGATCTGGTCATTGTCCATCATGATCGAGTCTAAGCGCTCCTCTTCCTTGCCTTTATTTTTCCCTCCTTCCATTTATCCTCACTCTGTCAGTGCTTCCCCCCTTCCCCCATGCACGTAGGAAATTTTAACTATATGATTCCATTGTCATTACCCCTTTGTTATATAACAATATCTTAATAGAAGTATACAGGGATTGAATGTACCTTCCTCAAGGTCCACGTAGAAATTCTTGTTCCGCTGCACTGTATGACTTCACTGTGTCCATGGAAAACTTTGTTATGAAGCCTGCCACAATACTATCAAGCCAAAAGTCCATTGTCTCGGTGAATTTGTTGTTCACCTGCTGTAACTACCCAATCTATACCAAGGTCCAATCTAGTTGTCGAATCTAGTTCGTCGCATTTTTATCCTTCAACCTTAGTATCCACTCCTGTAGTAGATGTGAAAAAACACAGAAAGAGACTTCATGTAAATCAGTAAACACGTATTTGTCCAGATATTTGCGAGGTGTGATTCTAGGCTTTCTATTTTCTTTCTGTGCAAACTCTAGCTCTTTGGTTCTCAACTAAGTTTTGATTTCTAATTTTGTGGGGTTCCACGATCTCAACATCCCCTTCTAATTGCTCATTTCTCTCTTCTTTTCTTTGCGCATTTCCCACTCCTCCTATCTCATCTACTCAATCCTCCTTTATTCCTTCCAACGGAAACAAAAACATTTGTTGGGTACTAATTACTAGTTCTACTCTATCATCTGATTTATTGACCCAAGGTTCATGTATTTCGGGTTTCCAACAAAAGCCTCTAAAACTATCGATCCTCCTGGTAAACCAGAAGGAAACACAACATGCAGAATGCATCGTGCAGTCTCACCCGAGATAGATTTAATGGGTGGTTTTAAGGCTCATGTGTTTACAGCCTAGGATTGAACGTAATATATGGGATCTGTATTCCAGACCATTTATTGTAATTGTGATTGCAACCTACTATTAGTCACGACTTATTCCCTCAATATCACAACAATATTTAAACAAGCAATGTAACAACTAATTCATTCATTCATTCATTAAGCATAACAAATAACTACTGAAAAGATGGTAAAGATATGCATGCATTCATCCCATTACACAGATGTTACTATGGTTCACCCCCTCCCAGGGCTACATCCACAAATATTTGTCTCTTGACTCTTTCATTATGGTATTTCTACATATCCGGTGTCACATACTTACAATTCTCCTCTTATGGGTAAGATCTATATGAGGCAAACTAGATTGCACCAGGCTCCTCAGTGTGTGATCTAATCCTCAAATCTTCCTTCTCACCTCTCCTCTAGCTCAACAACTTACAAAATAGTACATAACATCACTAAAATTCGCATTGCCTCATACATATATATGATGTTACAATGAATAAATGAACTAACAAGAAGGAGCCCCCTATGATACCTACGTATCTATATTTATATATTTCGAGCTCTTCGGTCGTTTACAATATATTACCAAAACCCTAACCCTACCGACGTTAGGTCTTCCTCCCATGCGCGTGTTATTCTTCCTTCCAGCTGTCTCTTTCCTTGTGCATGCCTTCTTGCATGCGTGCATGCTGTGTTTTCCTCTAGCTGTTACTTCAGTTTCTACATGCTTTCTTTCCCCACGATCATCCTCCTTTCCCCTTCAGCCTGCTGCCAAAAATCTCCCTCCATGAAATTTTTCCTTTTGATATGTCTATCATGCCAAGATTTTTCCCTTTCTTTCTGTACTTCTTGTTGAAACCCTTCTATAATTCTATCTTCCCCCATAATCATCAATTGACTTAACATTTCTTGTACTGCACCTCGATATGTCATGTTTTTAATTATTGCGACACACATACTAGGTACCAAAAACTCTAGTGGCACCATGACTTCTTGTCCATACACCATTATGAATGGTGTCTACCCTGTCAATTTTTTACATGTGGTCCTGTAGGCCCACATTACTGTTGGTATCTTCAAATCCCAATCATCCCTGTTAACATTGCAAATCTTTGTCAGAGTGTTTTTGAGGATATTATTAAAGGTTTACACTGTTACATTTGCTTGAGGATGATATGTTGTACTCTTTTGATGATAAACTTCAAAATCCTCAGTTATTTCCTTAATAGTGTTGTTAATGAAGTGAGTGTCTTGGTCACTCATAAAAATCCTTGGGAATCCAAATATAATGATCATGTGCTCAAACAAGAAGTGTGTTGTGGTCTTTGCACTACAATATTTTATTGGTGTTGCTTCTTCCCATCTTTTCAAGTATTATATCATAGTAATAATGTACCTCGATCATGATCTCTTTGATGGTGGGTTAATTGGTCCCACAAAATCAATTTCCCATTTGTCAAATACCTACAACATTACTTGTGGTCTTACGGGCATCTCGTCCCATCTATTCGGTTTACTAACCCTCTGACATACATCACATCTTTGGGAGTACTCCTTTGAATCTCTGTGAACAGTCGACCACCATAGTCTTGCACACAATACCTTTTGTGCGGTATCTTTTCCTGCATAATGTCCTCTTGTTATTCCCTCATGGGATTCTGCTAAGATCCTAGGTCATTCATGTTCTATTACACATCTTTGCAAGATGTTTTCTGCATCCATTTGTATAAGTGTACTGCAATCAATTGATAGTCTGCATCCCTCACTACGAGATTTTTATTCTGCACAATGTTGAATTCTTATGGCACAGTCCATGTACTCAATAATTGAATGATATCCGCAAAATATTCATCAGCTACATGGACTGAAAATAATTGTGTGTAAGGAAATTTGTCCTCTAGATTCACAGGTTCCTCTCCATTGGTGATACCTAACAGGTGATCAGGTCCTACATTCAACTTCTCTGGTTTGACTATCCCTTTGAATTCAAATTCTTGAAGCAACAATAACCATCGAGAAATTATCCCCCCAAACACTGGCTTGTTAACAAGGTATTTGAGAGTCGAATGGTCTGTGAACATATTGAAATGTTTTCCCAGTAAGTAATGTCTGAACTTTTGAAGTGTGTAGACCATAGCTAAGCCTTCTCTCTTTGTGGTATTTTAATTCTTCTCTGATTCTGAAAGTTTTCTACTAGCGAATGTTATTGGATGGTCCAATTCTCCTACTCCTGGTTGTGCCAGAATAGATCCATGTTCTATGGTTGATGCATCTACATGCACGTGGAATGTCTTTTCCCAATCTAGGAATACTAGTATTGGTGTGGTTACCATCGTTTATTTTAGGGTGTCTAATCCTTGCTGACAGTCCTCATTCCATTGAAACTTGGTGTCTTTCCTTAAAAAATTCTCCATTGGAGAAGTGATATGCACATACCCTTTTATAAATTTCCTGTAGTATCATGCATGTCCCAATGTTTTTCTTAACTGACGTACTGATTTTGGTGGTGGTAGATTAACAATTACTGCAATCTTGGCAGGATCTACTAGCAAGCCTTGTTTGTATACTATATGATGCAATAGTATCCCAAAGGGTGTTCTGAAGATGCACTTATTGATGTTTAATGATATCTGACACTACCTGCATATTTTTAGCATCAACCTAAATAAATCTACATGGATTTTTAACAGACTATAGATTGTCCAATCATCCATATATACCTCTAGAAACGAGTGGATGAATTCCCTGAATGCATCTATGACTACTCTGGAAAATATTGTTGGTTCATTTTTCAGTGAAAATGACATGACTATGTACTGGTAGGATCCTCATTCTATGGTAAAAGTGGTCTTGTATCAGTCTTTTGGAGATATCTTGATCTAATGGTAGCCTGAGAATCCATCAGTGAATGAATAAGCTTCTTCTCCTCCTACGTTCTCCAACACCTCATCTGTGAAAGGAGTGGGGAATGGGTCATGTAGGCACGCATCATTCAACTTCCTCAGGTCAAAACATATCCTTATCCCTCCCTAATTTTTCTCCTAAACTACCATAGGGCTTACCCATTCAAATTCCTCCACAGGTTCTATGATTCCAGCCTCCAACATTCTATCAATTTTGGCCTTGAATTTTTTCTTATAGATTGGATTTAGTCTATATGGTCTCTGTCTGATCGGTCTAGCCTTTGATTTGAGAGGTATCTTCATTTCCCCTACCTATCCTATTATGCCTTTCATTTCTATGAACGTTTTTGGGAACAAGTCAATGTACTCGCACAATAACTCTATTATGCTTTCCACTATTTTCTCATCCCAGTAGTCTCCAACGTTGGCTATTTTGGGATTCTCAACTATCCCAATGTTGACTTTCTTCAACTTGATCAACAAAGAAAATACTTCTTCTTCCAGAGGTGGAACTTCCACTTCTCTTTCACCTTTTTCTTCCTCAATTTGAATGTTTCGCAGGTCATACTCATCTGGTGCTTATTCCTGCATCTAGTAGCATGACAATAGTTCTTTTATTGTCTATTTGTTTTGTTGTTGGTCTTTTTTCATGAGTTAAAATTCTGTTTCTTTAATGAATATCACCCCTATGATTCGATTAAGTGTTGAATCTATGTTGGGTTTCTCATGTTCGAATGAGAAAGTTACTATAAAATTATGTTGTAATAATGTCCAGTTTGTAGCTCCTCCGTGCAATTCTTGGTCTGTATAGCAATTTAATGGAATCCCTTCCAATGTGTGAACAAAATGATGAGGCCATTCCTTTAGTTGTGTCATCCTCCATAGTTTTCTACACTTCTCCAAGTGTTATGTTGGTCTCCTCTATCCATCGTATTTATGTAGTTGGTTGCTTCCTTGTTCTGCACCAAATCTGATGCGCAATAACCTCTTACATTGGTACCAGTCCTTGACCGTTCCTTTGTGTGCACCCCACCATATTGTAGGTGTTTCCTTGAGTGATATATCCATTTCTAAGAGCCTTTGATTCCCTAACACTTCATCTTCATATCATGTTAATAATTCTTCTAATTCATTCACCCTAAGGAAGCTAGGAGGTTCCCTTATCTCTGTACCTACCCATCTTACTGCGCGGTCTATTCTTGCACATATTCTTGTGGAAAATTCATGTAACCTATGCTGCCAGTTCACTAAGCATGTATTTGAGTCTGACGCACATGAGGTGATACTTATCCAACTGATTACCCCATCTGCAGTTGGGTTCACATAATCTTCTTCACGTGCAGTTGTTCTGTACAACTGGTTAATTTCATCTAGGTCTAAGAAAGTAGGTTCTAAAAACCTTTCCCCTTGTGATGGATCTAATGATGCAATGACTCGGTCTTTTCCAGACTCTAATTTCATCTTCCTCATCTTTAATTTGATGATGGCCTGATCTTCAAACTCCCAATCCAAGACAAGAAATGTTGGGTAAGGTGTTGTGCCATCGACTATCCCTATTACTTCAAAGTCAGCTTTAATGCGTACTCCATCCAGATCTACTATCACCCCTTTTAGTCTTCCAATTGGAAAAACTCTTTGTTGATTTTCTAGTTTCAGTTGAACATGTGAATATCCTAATGTGGGATCTCCCATACATTTCCATGACTTCTTGGGTAATACATTTACTTTGGATCCTAGATATAGTATAATATTTCCAATATTGAAATATCCAATGTTGGCGTTCAATCTGAATCCTCTGCTTCTTCTCCTCCTTGTATGTAGATGATTCATGATTTTTTATTCTATCTTTCCTTCTGCCTCTATGATACATATTTCTAGCATATTTTGTAACACTTTGACAGAGGATGGATCATTTAGTAGTTTAACATAGGATTGAAAAAAACCCTTAATTGTACTTACTTGTCCTAGGGGATTTCCTTCTTTGGTGTGATCCAATGATGGAGGCATATCATACGCTGGTACTTCCTAGGTATGCTACGCAGTTGATGTCGATGCAATGTCTCACTTCACGAATTCTTGTCTAGCCTGCTTCTCCTTCTCGTTCTATGCATCAAATTTCTTCCTTGGTTCGACATTCTTCTCCACCCATTGGTGTTGTGTTGGATCTTGTCTTACTGCATCGTTTATTGTCTTAACTCCTCCCCACGTAACTATTTTGATGTTTATTCCTTCATCCCTTACTTCTGTCAAAATTCACTGCAAGTTCTGATTGTTCTGATTCCTCTTTCTGGATCTTCCCCAATAGTGTAGGACATTATTCCGTGTCATGATCCGATGCACGACAATACATACATTTCGTAGGTGGAAGTGGACATTCTCTTACATAGTGTCCTAGTTATTCACAGTTGTGACATACTAATGGTCCTTTGCCTCTTCCAAAGCCTCCTATTTATCTTCCTCCACTTCTGTAGCCATCTCGATCTCCTCATGTTGCATTGTATTGAGGCACCTGGTTATACTGCACGGGATTATAGTCTGGATGTGCGATATTGTAATTTGGTTGCGTGGTGTTATATTGTTGTTGTTCAATGTTATACTGTTGATGCAAATTTTTATATGAGGCTAGTACTTGGTTGAAATGTGGTGCAACTTGCCCAATCATCATTTACTCCTACACCTTGTAAACATCTGAGGTTCTTTCCATCATCAGTTCCATGGTATTGCAATCTTTGTCATCATGTCCTACTCACTTTCAAAAGTTGCAATATGAGCTCTTAGGTACTTTCTGGTACGTATGCATCATTGGGTAGTGATATGGATCATGCCCCTATTTCTTACAGATCTCACACCATAGTCCTCTTGTCGACAATGGGTTTGGTATTCCTGCTTCCATGTACTGCGTGAATGTTGGAAATTCGTTCTTATGGTGTCCTTATGTCCTACATGTGGTACACCAAACAAATTATCTTTTGTCCTCACCTTTGTTCTGGTTTAGCTAGAATGCTAATTTCTTTAGATCCTCCTTCAACTCCTCTATGGCTGGGTATATCTTCTGATATTGGTTCTCTTCTAGTTATAGGGCTATCTGTAGAGCCTCTACGTGTGTTTGAAACTTCTATTGTTGTAAAGGGTATTTCAAGTGTGGTAGCAATGAATTGATGAACAAGTGCCTATGCTACATATTTTTCATGACATACTTTAGCTTTCCCTTCAATCGTTTGAATCTCTGGTCAATCTCCCATATATGTTCTCCTAGTTTCTGTTTGATATCTATCATCTCATTCATGTATTGATCCCTTGAACTAGGATTCTAGAATTCATTATCAACATCCTCTTGATATCCCCAATCATTCTGGTTTCCCCTGGAATATTGTTTGCAACTAAACTCATGTACCAATCCATTATGTGATCTCTTAGCGTGATAGCTAACTGTGCAGGTTTAGTTTCCTCATCTATGATCTATTTTTCTTCCCATATCTTTTCAAAAATGAACAAGTGCTTCTCAAGGTCCTCTGATGCATCTCCTTTAAATTCTGGTAACCTGATGGTGGGATCATGTCCTGCCGTCCTAAATGTTGAACTATTACCTTCGCATGGTGTAGATACTTGAATAATGATTCCTGATCTAACTCCCCCAATTTTTCCTTGTGTATATTCACTTTTTACTATCTTCCTTCTCCCAAAATTCGGTTTTCTAAATGGTGGTTTTCTTCCTGGTGTATTAGTCACACATGGGTTTGTGGGTTCCACACTGACACTGATATGGATAAGATTGTTTCCTTATATTCCTGCTCTTGGACCTCTCATCTTCCTCTCATATGACGTGCACAATATTTACTCAATGTACTCCATAGCCTGAAGATCCTCTACCTCTTCTTCATCACTTGCCAAGCCCTCCCTCACGACTACGACTCTCTTCTTGGTGTTCACCTTATACTGGTAGGGTACTCCACTGTGTGTTTTTCCAGCTATTTCCATGATCCTCTTAATGTGGTCTTTGTCCATCATAATTGGGTCCAAGGCCTCCTCCTTATTTACTTTATCCCTTTCTCCTTCAATGTCTCCTTCTCCTGTCAGTGCTTCCCCCCTTCCCCCATGCACACAGGGAAGTTTAATTATCTAACTCCATTGTCATTACTCCTTTATTATATAGTAATATATTAATATAAGTATATAACGATCTAATGTCCCTACCTAGAGTTCCATTTAATAATTATTGTTCTTCCACATTGTAAGACTTCATTGTATCTACTACAAATTCTTTGATAAATCCTGCAACAATGTTGTCTAACCAGAAATCTATTGCCCGTGTAAACTTATTATCAACTCCTTGTAACTACGTGATCTCTACAAGATTCCACTCTAGCTGTCTGATCCAATTTGTGGTATGGTTGTATTTCAACCTTTTTATCCACTCCTACAATCCATGCAGGAAATCACAGAAAAATACTTCATGCAAGTCGCTGAATATGTACTTGTCCAGATATTTGCGCGGTGTTAAATTCAGATTTTTGTTATCTTTTTGGGAAAACTCCATATCCTTTGGTTTCAACTAGCTCTCTATCTCTTCCTTCATGGGATTCCATGGTCTCAACATACCCTTTTAGATTTTCATTCTCTCACATTTTTGTTGTTCGATCCATCACTCTTTTGACGCGTCTTCCGCAGATCTCATTCACTCAAGCCCATTATGTTCCATCTAACCGACAACAAAAACATTTGTTGGTTTTCTCTCTTTATATCTCTACTTAGGATTCTCCTACTCTGATCCTATTCAACCTAGGTTTAGACTTCGTAATCCCCAAACAAAATCCCTTTAAAACTATCGACCCCTTTGGAAGATCAGAAGGCAACGCATCACACAAGGTGTACTACGCAGTCTCACCCGAGATAGCTCTATGGGTGGTTGCAATACTCAAGTGTTTGCAACCTAGGAATGAGTGGATATTTGTGGGTGTAAATTGTAATATTCATTTATTGAGTCTACCTTCAGATTATAGGATTCAGTCCATCCATGCATGTGAAATACCATATCTAACTAGTTAATTCATTCATCTAATATTCACAACTTAACAACAATAAAGACACATACATTCATTCACATAACACATGTGTTATTGTGGTTCACCTCCTCCTAGGATAAATCCACAAATATATATCTCTTAAGATATTTATTATGGTTCAAGAAAATGTCATGCCATGTGTGTTTATAGTCTTAGATATCACTCTCCTCACCAGGCTCCTTGATCCTTGCGAGGTTGACTAGATCACACCAGTATCCTCAGCCTATGATATAACCCTTGGGATCAAGTCGCTCACTGCTCTATTATCTCACCAGCTTAATGAGTATTAAATTTCTTATAACTCTCTATGATTCACTCTCTCTATACAATCTGTTCAAAAGGTGAACAAAAGGATACTACAACCACTACCACCTCGGCCCAAGCACCTTCTATCCAACAGAAGTAGGTCGAAAAGATTGCAGATAAGTGTAAAGATTACTTCTACACACATGCATCTCATGTATCTAGACTGGTTAAAAAGGTCCTACCCTTCCATCCATAGGTTCGTGACAACCTTCAACAAGCTAAGCAATGTAACTTCTCCAACAAGGAAAGTAACTCTTCAAGATGCAGATTCAACAAATGCTTTTCCCTCTCCCCCAGAAACTCAAAGCAATGGAGAACATTTATTCCTAAGGAGGGAGGATTGATCCAGGTGGATATCGGTTGCAACCCACCTTTTCCAACTGACTCAAAATAGTTTTCTAGAAATTTTGGTAATTTACTATTTTTAGCAGTTTTTAACTTCCGGGGCCATTTTGAGGGCCTAAATGAAGGTTTTTCAGGATCGAGCTTCTCAGTGATAGCAAAAGGCTCTGATTGAGAAACCAAAATCAATATCCTCGATGATACCTTTATAATGAGTTGTTGTACACCCCAAATGAATATTGTATGTCAAAGTTACACCCCTGGGAAGTTGATACACCAAACTACCCAAAACGGGGTCCACAAAACTATTGGATTTTCATCTTCCAGGGTTAGGGTTTTGGATTTTCTTTATGATAGAAATGCCTTTGGAGCCTCATTGTAAAATTATCTTCTTGCGAATGAGAGTAGCGGGAACATCTCTTCTCAGAGATAAGTTGCCACCATTCTAGTGAGTCTTTCACTCTGTATTTTTACAGTCTTTATACATTTTCGCTCATTAATAGAAAATTGTGTATTATTGTATCTTTGTGTTTATGGTTGCATATCTGATACATTTATGTTATATTATTGGATATCGTAGATATCTTTGTACATTTATTTATTGTATCTCCGCTCTTATTTTTCTCTGAAAATAATTCGGATCAATACTTTTATCACTTTTTTATACTCGCAAAGGTTATATGAAAAATGAACCCCCTGGATTTTCCTTTAATCTCTTTTCAGAATCTCTAAACATGAAAATATTGTCGAGTGATCTTGTTTCCTTTCACACTCTTTAAAGGTTCGAAAGGGCGTATTTCGAGTAGTAGTTTATCTCTTTTTCAGACCTTGTTACAGGAGAATCCCCCCGTGGACAAGTGGATTTCCTCTTGGATACTAGACCACTATAACCAAGAAAGAAAGGTGCAAATGTTGAACACTAACATTCATTCTAATCAAGATAAACTATTCAAGGAATAAGAAGAAATGAATATAAATATCTTTAATAATGTTTCTCCTTGCTCGATCTAGGATGATATTGATCTCCAAGTCCTTCAGAAGGTCCTGCAATTGAAGGAACAACAACAAAAAAACATACTTATCCTACCATGATTATCTTCGAAATAGATCTATCAAAAAGAACAAATTCATGAAACATACACGAATTTGAAGGAAACAAGCCAAGCACATATATATATTAATGAAAACAAAGAAAAGTGCTTACAACCATAATGTATATGCAACAACTTCGCGCAACTCTCCTTGTCCAACCCTTTGCTAAAGTAATCCAAACACAAATTGATTATTCTTCAATTATATCTCCCTTATGAGATCATAAGTTTGATGCCTTCAATCTCTCCTATGAGATCATAAGTTTGATGCCTCTAATCTCTCTCTATTTTACCATGAGGAGGCCTCTTTATATAGGCTTGGAGAGGCCTAACCACTTAAGATATTCTTGGGATAGGTTGAGGATCTTTCTCCTTCAGTTGTGGATCTTCCCTAATCTCGAGCCTTAACCTCAGATCCGAATCCAACCAATTCCAAAGATGAGGGGGATTCTTCCTTGATTTTCCTCAACAATCCAAAATTCGCTCAAAAAGGGCCAGTGCTCCCTCAGAATGGGGCACAGAGCACTGCAATTCTCCCTCATAAGAGGGTACAGAGCCTTGGCACTCCCTGACAGTGTATAAGGGAGCGTTTCCTTCCAAAAGTGATTTTTAAGTGGTTTTTTCCATGACAAAAGACTTGTACTCTTTGTCAAATGATTTCTCCTCTTCAAAACCAGTCTTTTGAGGTGTCTTTTAAGTGTTCTTGATAATTTTGTCCAAGACACGACATAGGAAAGATGACAGTATGATATTTTTGACACTTGCGACATTGGTAATGACGACACTATGTCATCATCGTAATGAGTAAATTTGATGTGTAATAGATTTCCCCCTAAAGTGTGAAGTTAGAAGATGGGAACTGATGACGGAAGTACTTTGTAGCCTTTTACGATCAACGGTATGGAATTATATAACCTGCAAGAAGCTGCACACAACCATCAAACAAATATTATGACATGTTTCAAACCCAAGGCCGACATACCTATGATTGAGTGATAAAGACTTTCAAGGTATGGCCGCCATAAAATATACTGTGGATCCATAATTATATTGACAAAAATGTATAGCCACTAAAAATACAATGTGGATCTATACTCCTATGACCTGAACTGATCATAGCCAAAAATAATAGACATTGGATCTACGAGACAACAAGACATAGCCACGACCAATACAAAGTGGATCTATGTGACAGTATATGTGTTAATGTTCAAAAGAAACTCCGTCACAACCTGGGAAAAGTACATATAAGAATGATGGCTCAACCCAGGGTCTTCTTACTGATCCTGATGTAGTATGAATCTCACCATGTGAATAGATGTCCTGATGTTGAACATGACAAAAACCACTTGATTACCGGTCAATGAGGTAAATCGTTAACAAGTGCGAGGGAAATCACCATTGATGTCAATGATTCCCAAGGTACTATATTACATTCCAATGAATGTGAATGGATGAGATGAAGTCAAACATCCATGGAATCATCCGATTAGAGGTCAATGACGTAAACCCATTATTAAACGCGAGGAGGCCTGCCATTGAGGCATGCAAGTCCCAAGGTACTAACTGGTTTCTAAGTCTAGTTCCTGGATAATGTGTTGAAGTCAACAAGAACATACTTCTCAAATGAGGGCCTTGATGTATCCCCCATCAATGACACAAAACTGACATAGAAATGTAAATTGGTGGATCAAATGAACATTGACTGACATAGGTATTGAAATAGGAAATTTGTGATGGTTGACTCTCGAGGTAGATACTTCCCTTGAACACTGAGGCACAACAGCAAAAACATGACATGGAACAAAACACGATGATGCAATGGATATAGTGACTTTCGTCGGGTGGCCCAAAAGAGTAAGAAAACTCAGAGGATTGGTTCAGTGAAGAGGTTCAACAGATTAAAATGTGTGCAAAAAAAAAGTGACGTGTTCAAGGGCGATTATAAGAGTTACTTGTAATATTTTCAAAAACTACTTGGCTTGATTCCTTCAATTTCCCCCCCATCCAGATAGATGAGTACCTCTTTTTTATTTAATGATCTCGAGGAGCGTAAGTGCCTCTTCTTTTATTTAACAAACTTGAAGAAATAAGGGTTCGGTCCCATATGGGCCCTTCAATGCATGAATGTTTAACGAGTCTAGAGAAGGTAAAATTGGTAGCTTTTCAAATTCAGAGAGTCTGAAAATGAATTAAAGATGACTCTAGTGTTGTCCTTTTTCGTAAAGCTAGCCTTGCAAGGATAAAAAATAGATAAATTATCACTTGAAAGACACTCTTTCAAACCTTTAAATGAGTGGGAAAGGAATCAAGATCACTTGACACTCTTTTCATGTTTAGAGAGTCTAAAAAAAAATTAAAGGAGAATTTAGGAGGTTACTTTTTTGTATCACCTTTATGAGTTCAAAAAAATGATAAAAGTATACTCAGTTACACTCTCATGTATTTACGAGAGGAAGAAAGAATAAAGGCTAAGCTCGGTATTGGTTTCATTTTTTCACAAGCTTGAAACAAAATTAAGCTATGCTTGTAAATTCCCAACGTAATTTCCAAAGGTTGGGATACCCATGGATGGTTGGTACTCTGCCCCCAACTTGAAAATCTAGTGGCATAACTCCAAAATGATAATTAAAGGCTATAGACATGCCTCCCCAAGATTCAATTCATTCACCAACTTTGAAGTTGTGTTGACGGGCGAAAATGACCGTTCGTCAATCGGAAGAACGAGTCTAGTCTAGGGTTGTCTAAATAACCCAAGCCGTTTGGTATGACTCGTTCTGACGGGTTTGATGGCTTTGTTGGCCAATCTAAAAGTCCTAGAAGAAACAAATAAAATAAATAAAAGAGCTGAAATAACTAACTAATTACTAAACACTATATATATATGTACATATGTTCTAATGTAACTGTAGTAGTTGTATATAATCATAAGATATACAAGTCTCATTTATTTACATGATTTAGAATCTGCAAGTTTTAATCGAAACTTACGAAAATCGATGTGAAAAATCATTGTTTCTAGGAAGCAGATCAAGAAAGAACATAAAAATATTTATTGTTTTTCTTTTGTAAATTTGAAGAATCTTGCAAAAAAATGTTAATGAAACATGAACATGTGGATAGTCAAAGCTAAACCATACATTCTAGTTTCAATGATATGTAAATGACAGAAAAATACAAAGAAGCTACCCTGTCATTGAATTAGTGAGGTGTATCCAATCATCTGCATGAGTGGTGAACATCCAACTACCATGTCCAAGAGAGAAATCTGCAATGAACCTTATGATTGTTCTAAATAAATTCAGAGCATGTATTGACAGCTTAGGTTTTAATGACAGAAAAGGAAACAAAAACATAAACTTGTGATCTCATAATTATACATGATTATAGCAAGATAAATCTGGAAGCAATCTATTCATTTTATCATTCAATTTAAAACTCAAAGATAAATCCCATTATTTAAATCGAAGACATAATCACAACATTTGTATTTTGATGAAGCAAATGATAGATGGTATTTATAATATAAACCTCCTACACATCACAGATCATTTAATCTAAAGATATCAGACCTGCACATGTAATAGGATAAAAAAAAGATAAATAACAACATTATAAACAAAAGGCTAAAGCCAAAATGCATATATGTCGTTCTATTAAGTTTTTGGAATCACTTGTCCATTCTTTTGTCCTGGAAGAATTTTTTTGGATAATAGACTTTAAAGATTGGAAAAATTAATACATAAATGATAATAATTAACCATGTATTGATAAAAAAGACTAAATCTATTTAAATCAATGCATAATCAATTATTCAAAGAATATGAAAATATTATAATGAAAATAAAATCATTTTTACTCATAGGACAAAATCCATTAAGAAACCTGGAATTCCATATTCTTCTTTGAAAATACTCGTCCATTCTCCCAAAGATTCCAGCCATCCATTACTCCATTTGAAAAGAAATAAAAAGTTTAAAAAAGATATAATATACAAAAGAGAAAGGATAAAAATACTCTTCTCCAATTCTTGGATTCCTTAGGCTCTAAACTTTCTCATATATTTATACAATGAATGAACAATCTGAGTGTCACTATTAATTTTCGCCACCTGAAATTTGTCTCATAAAAAGGCATCAATATATCTCAAATCGTGCATTTTTTTGGGAAACTATCTATGTGAAAGGTATATGGGTCCATTCTGGTTCAGGGTTTTCAACCGTTTCTTCAAATTCCTCACGGTTTGGCTGGAATCAATTCTACAAAATCGCTTGTCTGGTCTTGACACCTTTCCAAATTTTATCTGTTGTTGGTCATAAAATTATTTGTAGCAATCCAAAATTATTTTTGGATCAATCATATTGAACGTATTTCGATAATACAATCAAGCCATGATCAGATCCGTATCAAATATTTGATAATAGAAACCTGTGAAAAAAAAAAAAAAAAACTAAATTAATAATCTAAAACTTAATAACCTAAAAATTGTGAATAAAACAAAATCTAGAAAAATAAAAAATGAATTTAAACTAACTATAACTTATAAACAAACATTGCTTATAATTTTCTTTCAAATATGATCTTAAAATTCTAGAAGCTTCAAGTTAATGGAGAAGAGAAAAATATTAATTTTGGTTTTTTACAAAATCAAACAAATGATAGATAATTCTTTTATTATTATTATTATTTTAAAATGAGATGCAAAATGAAAAAATAATTTAATTAATTAATATCACAAAATGATTTCATGAAAATGAGAAACTGAACAAGATATTATTTGATGAAGTATTGAACCCATTATTCAAAATAGTCAAATTTGCTAATGAGCAAAAGAAAGAACACATAATCATAATTTAAACGAAAGTAAACAGTTGATAAAAATTAACATTTTGTTTAAATTGAGATTTCTATGCTCGTTTCTAAATTTTGACATATACTCTTGTAATGAATGTCTCATACTATAGTGAATGTCTTAAGTTTGTCTCAAAGCAAGCCAAGGTATGGAACTATTTGAAAATGTTGATTCTGTAGCTCATTATATTTATCAAGATTCTAATGGGGGCCCTTTAAATTTTGTAAAAATTTAGGAGTTGTTGGGGCCCAACAAATGACGACTTACTGGGTGAAGCAGTTATCTCTGATCTGGTAATATTTCATCTTAGGAAAAAAATAATAAGACTTGAAAAATGATTTAAGCTTCCTGAAATAAATTCACTCTAAGACCATATAGTATTAGGATAAGCTCAATGTTATAACCATATAATAGAATTTTCTTTGCAGAAGATTATGACCTGAAATAATGCCTTAATCAAAGAGTCATGATGTTTATAAAAGAACTTCAATACCATTGATAGAGCCACTGCTGCCAACAGGCATCCATAGCGTCAACAGGGGTGTCATTTAACCCACTCAAATGATTTAATCCCATCCAATAGTTGTATCCACATGAAGTATACTTCCATAAAAGTTAATTTAAAAACATATACCTGCTACCTCTCGTCCTGACATTGCTTCGTTGCCAGCAGGCCTGTTCAGTACCCTGATGAAGTTGTCTTGGTATCATGTGTGCATTTACCTGCTGCCATTGAGCCTATTCAGTACCCCAACGGTTTTACACACACTTCACACACTTAAGTGATTCCAACCCTCTTATGCCACTTTTAAATAATAATACAATTATAGATTTCTTGATGACAAAGAGAGCGGGGTGATACTAGAGGCTAATTGCAATACACGTAAATAGTTGACCATGTTATTTATTTTCTTTCAAAACTGGAAGTTTTATCATGGTTTAAAGATTTTAGATTTCCTTCAAGAAATCAACTAGAGAATGGGGAAGCACTTAAAAATGATTCCTTAATAATATGGATAGTGTAAAAAGTTTAAAGATCATCATAATTCTCAAATATTTAAACCACATCTCTGGTGTAATACTCTAGCAAAGATAATTTGAGGACAAAATGAGAGTGATAATTGACTTAAAAATCAATTGTCTGAGCTATATCTTAATATCAGGACCTCTTTGAACTATTTCAATTTTCTTGAAAAACACAAGTCTTAAAATAAATGCTTCCTTTGACAATCACTCCTTGATTAGAAAAATATTGATTCAAAAAGACAAACACGAAGAAAACTCATTCAAAGCAATCAAAGAAACACACACAAACACACACACAGTAAACCAAATCAAATTTTATTAATGGGATTCAAAATCAGAAGTAGACAAAATCAAAACAACAAAAGAAAATTGTTCAGGAAATGATTTTGGACAAAGATAAACTTGAGCTTTTGGATCCACTAGCATCTCACTGTAAAATAAAGGAAGAACTAAATCATATAAAATATCATGTGCGAGCAAGTTCGTTTCTTAATATATTGATGCATGAGATGCTACTTTGACCAAGCATTATTATACAAAATAAAAGAGACTATAAGAAAATAGAAAAATTCTTATTAAGATGAGTGCAGTCCTACTCATGGCACCTTGGGTCAGGGTTGAATTGATAGTTCAAATTTACTTATCTCTTTACTTTCCATTTAAAATTTTCATGATGATACTATGTTTTCGAAAAGAAATATTCAATGAAAAATATAGAGAAAAAGATTTAAAGTGGACTTCCCTGACAACATTCATATTATGGTTCTCTTGGTGTACCCACTTGTGTTCATAACTACATTATTACAAAAAGAAATATTGATAAATAAAACTAAAGGAAACCTACTCCTAAACCTACTCTAAACTACTAAATAGATCAAAACGCTAAGTAAAATCGTATTTCCAGTGCAACCACAAGAGCATCTTCAATCCTGCACGGCATAGAAAATTGAAAATCAAAATAAAAGAATGTAGTATTTGTATATGAAAAAGAAATATGGCATGCTTACCTCCTATATCTTCATTTAAAAACAAAACAAGCATGACCTTACCATTCTTTTGAAACTTCTTGATGTACGAATCCTCCAACCATTCTGCAATCTTGTCATGATATGGGTCATAATGGCATGGAAGAGTGTAAGTAAGTTTGTAAAACTTGTCATTATTATAGGGCCCTAACATAACCATCAACCAAGGTTGAAGTGCCCCATCCTCCTAACAATTCTCCAAGTGTTCATCAATTTCTTCACACGGAGGATCTACAAAAATCATGTGATGCTTACTTCCTAGATATTTAGGTAGAAACAAAGCAAGCACAACTTTATCTTTATTATGAAGATTTTTTAGGTATGAATCTTCGAGCCATTCAAAGATCATGTCATAAAAAATAGGATGCAAAATATGAATTTGATGAAATAGATATATCAATGGGGAACACATCATAAGAGGAGCCATGAAATTAGTTAGATTATTGGTTTGAACACTTCCTTTAATGATATTGATCATTTCAAAATGTGAAGCATAAACATTAAAATTCGAACTAATCAAAGAACGAATATGCAATGTAGAATGTTCGATCTCCATAAGGATGAGTGCATTGTCTTTTTCAACAATAAATCGTGTAAAATCATCTTGCAACATGTCATTTTTCCATGCGAGTGACAAAATTTTAAGAGCATCAAATCCAACTTCATAAATGTTATGTTTGGAATTAATTTCACCAAATTTTGGGACATTGAAAAGATTTGATTGTGATGGAAAAGAGTAAGATACTTTGGGTAAAGTATAAAATCTACCAGAATCTAAGAAGAGATTGGGATATAAAGAGTAAAAGGAATCAGAAATAAGCACATGAAAAGAATATCTGGAGCTATGATATTTAACAATGGTATTCTCATGACATTCTTCTTCATTTTCCTTAAAACTTTCACTCTGTTTTGGTGATAAATTCTTCAACATAATATGATCATCTAAATTTGCCTCTTGTACGATAGATAATTCAAAACTTTCATGGAAAACATCTAATCTTTCATTTTAATAAGGTATGATTTGTAGATGAGGGTTTAAGGTTTCTTCTTCCAATTGCATATCTACATCTCTAATCAGTTTGATTGGAATGTTAGAATGCTTAATATCATTTTCATCACCTAAGTTTTCTTCAATAACCAAATTTAAATATTGATTAGAGAAAGAGTGAGGAGAATGAGGACATTCACCTTGACCCAACATCGAATCTTCTTCCATGATGGTCGAGGACTGAAAATACAATGATTTAGAGGAAAAACCAATTTGATTGTCAGTAAGAACATTTTCAATAGATTCTACCTCCCTTGCCTGTTCAACATTTTTGGATGGATCCCTCTCATCCTATGAACACAGTTCTTCGTGCAATTGAGTGATAGCATTTGTAATTGCTTCATCATTTGTGATCGAATATGACTGGATGCAAGCATCATAGAGGAGATTTAATACAAATGACATGTCATCAAGATTAAATTTACAAAGAACATGATGGATTCTTATCGAAAATCCTTTTGAAGATGAATCTCCATTGATTAGAAAACTCTGAAATTCTTCACATAATTGATTGTAATCATAGATTTCAAAAGCATCTAAAAATTCATCTACAAACTGAAACTAATCAAAAATTTGATATGCTGGAAAAGACTCAAACCAATGTTTAATCCAACCCCTGAAAGTAAAAGCAAACAATCTGCACAAAACCTTTAAATCAGAAATATCATTCTTGATGCATTTACACCAAAACTTGTTAATATGGTCTTTAGCAGATACATTCCCCCCGCCATCAAAGGTGATTTTGGACAAGCGAGAGACTGTCTTGTTGGGAATATCAGGTAATGAGAAGTGGAAAGCATGTTCCAACACAATGATTTGGGGAGCCATGGAAAATTAATTAAATTCAAAACAAAGACTCCTATAAGGCCAGCTTGTCAGTATGGCCTACCTTCTAGTGCATTTCAAGATGACATAAGAGAAAAATTTATAAATCTGGAATTATGACAGGATGAGGGGTAAAACATTTAATCATTAAATTTACCTTGACCCTCCTTCTAGCGCCATTTGTTGACGGGCGAAAATGATCGTCCGTCAATTGGAAGAATGAGTCTAGTCCAGGGTTGTCTAAATAACCCAAGCCATATGGTATAACTCATTCTAATGGGTTTAATGGATTTGTTGGCCAATCTAAAAGTCCTAGAAGAAACAAATAAAATAAATAAAAGAGCTCAAATAACTAACTAATTACTAAACACTATATATATATATGTACATATGTTCTAATGTAATTGTAGTAGTTGTATTTAAGCAGAAGATATACAAGTCTCGTTTATTTACATGATTTACAAGATGCAAGTTTTAATCGAAACTTATGAAAATCGATGTGAAAAATCATTGCTTCTAGGAAGCAGATAAAGAAAGCACATAAAAATATTTATTGTTTTTCTTTTATAAATTTAAAGAATCTTGCAGAAAAACGTTAATGAAATATGAACATGTGGATAGTCAAAGCTAAACCATACATTCTAGTTTCAATGATATGTAAATGATAGAAAAATACAAAGAAGCTACCCTGCCAGTGAATTAGTGAGGTGTATCCAATCATCTGCATGAGAGGTGAACATCCAACTGCCATGTCCAAGAGAGAAATCTGCAATGAACCTTATGATTGTTCTAAATAAATTCAGAACATGTATTGACAGATAGGTTTTAATAACAGAAAAGGAAACAAAAACATAAACCTGTGATCTCATAATTATACATGATTATAGCAAGATAAATCTGGAAGAAATCTATTCATTTTATCATTCAATTTAAAACTCAAAGATAAATCCCATTATTTAAATTGAAGATATAATCACATCATTTGTATTTTGATGAAGCAAATGATAGATGGTATTTATAATATAAACCTCTTACACATCACAGATCATTTAATCTAAAGATATCAGACCTGCACATGTAATAGGATAACAAAAACATAAATAACAACATTATAAACAAAAGGATAAAGCCAAAATGCATATATGTCGTTCTATTAAGTTTTCGGAATCACTTGTCTATTCTGTAGTCCTGGAAGAATTTTTTTGGATAATAGACTTTAAAGATTGGAAAAATTAATACATAAATGATAATAATTAACCATGTATTGATAAAAAAGACTAAATATCTTTAAATCAATGCATAATCAATTATTCAAAGAATATGAAGATATTATAATGAAAATAAAACCATTTTTACTCATAGGACAAAACCCATTGAGAAACCTGGAATTCCATATTCTTCTTTGAAAATACTCGTCCATTCTCCCAAAGATTCCAGCCATCCATTACTCCATTTGAAAAGAAATAAAATGTTTAAAAAAGATATAATATACAAAAGAGAAAGGATAAAAATCCTCCTCTCCAATTCCCGGATGCCTCAGGCTCTAAACTTTCTCATATATTTATACAATGAATGAACAATCTAGGCGTCACTATTAATTTTCGCCACCTAAAATTTGTCTCATAAAAAGACATCAATATCTCTCAAATCGTACATTGTTTTGGGAAAATATCTACGCGGAAGGTAAATGGGTTCATTTTAGTTAAGATTTTTCAACCGTTTCTTCAAATTCCTCACAGTTTGGTTGCAATTAGTTCACCAAAATCGTCTGTCTGATCTTGACGCCTTTCCAAATTTTATCTGTTGTTGCTCATAAAATTATTTGTAGCAATCCAAAATTATTTTTGGATCAATCATCTTGAACGTATTTGGATAATAAAATCAAGCCATGATCAGATCCGT
>ML782959.1:0-12400 GCA_009831015.1 Picea engelmannii | reverse complement strand
TAAGTTCTAACCAATAATGCTGGTTTCCGGATACCGGCAGCATCTTTTGGTAGCTCTAGCTATGATACTGTGTATTCCTGACAAAGTTTTGTGTTAATATATTATAGAAGGCACTACCCCTTTTTTACTTAAAAAAAAAAATAATAATAATAATAATAATAAAGAATTATGTATCATTTGTTTGATTTTGTAAAAAAAAACAAAATTAATATTTTCTCTTCTCCATTAACTTAAACTTCTAGAATTTTAAGATCATATTTGAGAGGAAATTATAAACAATGTTTGTTTAAAACTTATAGTTAGTTTAAATTCATTTTTTATTTTATTGTTCTAGATTTTGTTTTATTCACAATTTTTGGGTTATTAATTTAGATTTCTTTTTGTTTCACAGGTTTCTATTATCAGTTATTTGGTATGAATATGATTATGGCTTGATTTTATTATCCAAATACGTTCAATATGATTGATCTAAAATTAATATTGGATTGCTACAAATAATTTTATGAGCAACAACAAATAAAATTTGGAAAAACGCTAAGATCAGATAAACGATTTTGCAGGACTGATTACAGCCAAATCATGATGAATTTGAAGAAACGGTTGAAAACCCATTTCCCAAATGGACTCGTTTACCTTCCGCATCGAGATTTTCCCAAAAAAATGTACGATTTGAGAGATATTTGGGTCTCTTTACGAGGTAAATTTTAGGTGGTGGAAATTAATAATGATGCCCAAACTGTTCATTCATTGTAAAAATATATGAGAAAATTCAGAGCCAGTGAGATCCAAAAAATTGAGAGGAGGATTTTAATCCTTTTTTTTTGTATATTATTTATTTTGTAAACTTTTCTTCTTTTCAAATGTAGTAACGGATGGTTCGAATCTTTGGGAGAATAGACGAGTATCTTCAAAGAAGAATATGGAATTTCAGGTTGCTTAATGACTTTTGTCCTGTGAGTAAAATGATTTTATTTTCATTATAATATCTTCATATTCTTTTAATAATTTATTATGCATTGATTTAAATTAGCTTTAGTCTATGTTATTAATACATGGTTAATTGTTATCATTTATGAATTAATTTTTTCAATCTTTAAGAGTCTATTATCTTAAAAAAAATTCTAGGACTACAATATGGGCATGTGATTTTGAGAAATAAAATGGAAAAGCAATTCATCTTTGGCTTTAGACATGTGTGATGCTTATTCCATTTCGTTTTTTCATTATTGTTGTATTATAAAAGTGTTATTATGGTTTATTTTAGCTTTAGCTTGTCTTCATATGGCGTTTTCATACTGTTAAATGTTATATGTTGTTCATAATTTCTTATTCCATTTTTTATGTGTGATTGATCTATCATTTGATTATTTTTTAACTTATTGTTAATGTTAAATGTTGGATAATATCAATATTCAGACTTGAGTTTTCTCTCATTCTTAAATATTGATCATCTTAAGATCACATGATTTTTTAATTAGATGTTTTTCTGTTGTTATCAATTTACTCCAATATCAAATATTTCTTTGAATGTATTCTGGAAGTGTTAGTATTGTTTTGTTATAGGTTTCCCTTAAGAATAGTACAGGAAAAAGTTCATACAACACAAGAAGATAAACTTAGTTGATTGATTAGTTAGAGGTTAGTAGATGCATTCTTATATTTTATTTAGAGTTGTTTATGAATGAAACAATGATTACATTAATTAGCTTTGACTGTTTTTGTGTCACTGTTTCAATCGTATTCATTTAGTATTTATTTGTTTAATATCTTTGAAAAAAAAAAAGAAGAAGAAGTGTTGTTCATATTTGATTCAGAAACCTTATCAAACAATCATTTTCACAAGATTTCATGCAAACCTTGTAACATGTATATAGATTGTTTATATTCAAATTTCTTTTTAATAAACATTAGTCAGTAATACATCATTCGTTAGAATCATAGATTTTAGTTTAGTTTCATTTCTTTTATTATTTTTAGGACTTTAATTGGCTAACATAGCCATTAAGCCCGTCAGAATATGTTGCATCAAATGGATTGGGTTATTTAGACAACCCCGGACTAGATCTATTCTTCCAGTTGATGGCATGTCAAATTTTCCCATCAAAAAATGGCACTAGAAGGAGGGCCAAGGTAAATTTAATGATTAAATGTTTTACCCTTCATCCTTTCATAATTACATATTTATAAACTTTTATTCTATGTCATCTTGAAATGAACTAGAAGGCAAGCCAGACTGACAAGTTGACTTTATAGGAGTCTTTGTTTCAAATTTAATTAATTTCCCATGGCTCCCCAAATTACTATGTTGGAACATTCTTTCCACTTTTCATTACCTGATATTCCCAGCAAGACGGTCTCTCTCTTTTCCAAACTCACCTTTGATGGTGGGGGGAATATATCTGCAAAACACCATATTAACAAGTTTTGGTGTAAATGCATCAAGCATGATATTTCTGATTTAAAGGTTTTGTGCAGATTGTTTGCTTTTACTTTCAGGGGTTGGATTAAACATTGATTTGAGTCTTCTCCAGCATATCACATTATTGATTGGTTTCGGTTTGTAGATGATTTTTTAGATGCTTTTGAAAACTATGATTACAATCAATTATGTGAAGAATTTCAGACTTTACTAATCAATGAAAATTCATCTCCATAATACTTTTCAACAAGAATCCATCATGTTCTCTATAAATTTAATCTTGATGGCATGTCATTTGTACTAAATCTCCTCTATTATGCTTCCATACCTTTCATCCAGTCACATTCAACAGTGAATGATGAATCGGTTGCAAATCCTACCACTCAATTGCGAGAAGAATTTTGTTCGTAGGATGAAAGGAATCCATCCAAAAATTTTGAACGAGTAAGGGAGGTAGAATCTATTGAAAATGTTCTTACTAACAATCAAATTGGTTTTTCCTCTGAATCATTGTATAATCAGTCATCGACCATCGTGGAAGAAGATTTGATGTTGGGTCAAGGTGAATGTCCATATTTTTCTAACTCTTTCTCTAATCAATATTTAATTTCAGGTATTAAATAACACTTAGGTGACAAAAATGATTTTAAGCATTCTAACATTCCAATGAAACTGATTAGAGATGTAGATCTACAATTGGAAGAATAAACATTTTATCCTCATCTACAAATCATACCTTATCCACAGGAAAGATTAGATTTTTGTCATGAAAGTTTTGAATTATCTATCATATAGGAGAAAAATTTAGATGGTCATATTATGTTGAAGAATTTATCACCAAAATAGAGTGAAAGTTTTCAGGAAAGTGAAGAAGAGTGTCTTAAGAATACCATAGCTCAAGAGATTTTTTTCATGTGTTTGTTTCTGATTCATTTTACTCTTTATATCTTGATCTCTTCTTAGATTCTGGTGGACATGATACTTTACCCATGGTATCTTACTCTTTTCCGTCACAATCAGATCTTTTCGATATGCCAATATTTGGTGAAATTAATTACAAACATAACATTTATCAAGTTGGATTTGATGCTCTTTCACTTTCATCACTCGAATGGAAAAATGACATGTTGCAAGATAATTTTACATGATTTATTTTTGAAAAAGACAATGCACTCATCCTTATGGAGATCAAATATTCCACATTGCATATTAGTTCTTTGATTAGTTCACATTTTAATGTTTATGCTTCAAATTTTGAAATGATCAATCTCATCAAAGGAAGCATTTAAAACAATAATCTAACTGATGCCATGAATCATCTTATGATGTGTTCCTCATTGATATATTTATTTAATCAAATTCATAGTTTGCATCCTAATTTTTATGACATGATATTAGAATGGCTTGAAGATTCATATATGAAAAATCTTCATAATAAAGATAAAGTTGTGTTTGCTTTGTTTTTACCTAAATATCTAGGAAGTAAGCATAACATGATTCTCTTAGATCCTTCATGTGAAGAAATTTATGAACACTTGGAGAATTGTCAGGAGGATGGGGCACTTCAGCCTTGGTTGATGGTTATGTCAGGTCTCTATAATAATGACAAGTTTTTCAAACATACTTACACTCTTCCATGCCCTTATGACCCATATCACGACAAGATTGCAGAATGGTTGGAGGATTCGTACATCAAGAAGTTTCAAAAGAATGGTAATGTCGTGCTTATTTTGTTTTTAAATGAATATAGAGGAGGTAAGAATGACATATTTCTTTTGCATCTGCAAATACTATATTCTTTTATTCTAATTTTCAATTTTTAATGTCGTGCAAGATTGAAGATGCTCTTGTGGCAACACTGAAAATACAATTTTACTTAGAGTTTTGATCTATTTAGTAGTTTAGAGTAGGTTTAGGAGTAGGTTTCCTTTAGTTTTATTTCTCAATATTTATTTGTGTAATAATGCAGTTATGAACACAAGTGGGTACACCAAGAGAACCATAATATAAATGTTGTCAGGGAAGTCCACTTTAAATCTTTTTCTCTCTGCTTTTCGTTGAATATTTCTTTTCAAAAATGCAATATCATCATGAAAATGTTAAATGGAAAGTGAAGAGATAAGTAAATTTGAACTATCAATTCAACCCTGACCCAAGGTGCCACGAGTAGGACTACAATCATCTTAATAAGGATTTTTCTATTTTCTTTTAGTCTCTTTTATTTTTAATAATAATGCTTGGTCTAAGTAACATCTCATGCATCACTATATTAAGAAAAGAACTTGCTCGCACATGATATTTTATATGATTTAGTTCTTCATTTATTTTATAGTGAGATGCTAGTGGATCCAAAATCTCAAGTTTATCTTTGGCCAAAATCGTATCCTGAAAAGTTTTATTTTGCTGTTTTGATTTTGTGTACTTCCGATTTTGAATCCCATTAATAAAATTTGATTTGGTTTTCTATGTGTTTTTTGTTTTCTTTGATTGATTTGAATGAGTTTTTTTTCTTATTTGTCTTTTTGAATCAATATATTTATGATCAAAGAGAGATTGTTGAAGGAAGCATTCATTTTAAGACTTGTGTTTTTCAGACAATTTGAAATAATTCAAAAGGTCCTAATATTAAGATATAGCTCATACAATTGATTTTTAAGTCAATAATCGCTTTCATTTTGTCATCAAATTGTCTTTGCCAGAGTATTACACCAGAGATGTGGTTTAAATCTTTGAGAATTACAATGATCTTTAAACTTTTTACGCCGTCCATATTATTAAGGAATCGCTTTTAAGTGCTTTCCCATTCTCTAGATGATTTCTTAAATGAAATCTAAAATCTCTAAACCATGATAAAAATTCCAGTTTTGAAATCAAATAAATAAATATGATCAACTATTCACCTGTATTTCAATTAACCTCCAGTATCACCCCACTCTCTTTGTCATCAAGAAATCTATAATTGTATTATTATTTAAAAGTGGCATATGAGGGTTGGAAGCACTTAACTGTGGGAAGTGTATGCAAACCCATCGGGGTACTGAACAGGCTCGCTGGCAGTGGGTAAATGCACACATGATACCAAGACAACTTCATCGAGGTACTGAACAGGCCTGCTGGCAGTGAAGCAATGTCGGGTCAAGAGGTAGTAGGTATATGTTTTTAAATTAACTTTTATGGAAGTATACATTATGTGGATACACCTATTGGATGAGATTAAAGCATTTGAGTGGGTTAAATGACATCCCTGCCGAAGCTATGGATGCTTGCTGGCATAAGTGGCTATGTTAAAGGTATTGAAGTTATTTTATAAACATCGTGACCCTTTGATTAAGACATTATTTCAGGTTATAATCCCCTGCAAAGAAAATTCTATTGTCTAGTTATAACATTGAGCTTATCCTAATACTATATGGTCTCAGAGTGAATTTATTTCAGGGAGCTTAAATCATTTTTAAGTCTTATTCTTTTCTTCCTGAGATGAAATCTTACCAGATCAGAGATAACTGCTTCACCCAGTAAGTCGCCATTTGTTGGGCCCCAACAACTCCTCCTAAATGTTTACAAAATTTAAAGGTCCCCCATTAGAATCTTGATAATTATGATGAGCTACATAATCAACATTTTCAAATAGTTCCATACCTTGGCTTGCTTTGAGACAAAATTAATATATTTATTATAGTATGAGACATTCATTACAAGAGTATATGCCAAAATTTAGAAACGAGCATAGAAATCTCAATTTAAAAAAAAACGTTAATTTTTATCAACTGTTTACTTTCATTTAAATTATGATTATGTGTTCTTTCTTTTGCTCATTAGAAAATTTGACTATTTTGAATAATGTGTTCAATACTTCATCAAATAATATCTTGGTTTCTTTCTCATTTTCATAAAATCATTTGGTGATATTAATTAATTAAATTCTTTTTTCATTTTGCATCTCATTTCAAAATAAAAGTAATAATAATAAATAAATAAAAAGAATTATCTATCATTTGTTTGATTTTGTAAAAAAACCAATATTAATATTTTTCTTTTCTCCATTAACTTGAAGCTTCTAGAATTTTAAGATCATATTTGAAAGGAAATTATAAACAATGTTTGTTTAGAACTTATAGTTAGTTTAAATTCATTTTTTATTTTGTTGTTCTAGATTTTGTTTTATTCACAATTTTCAGGTTATTAATTTAGGTTTCTTTTTGTTTCACAGGTTACTATTATCAGTTATTTGGTATGGATCTGATCATGGCTTGATTTTATTATCCAAATACGTTCAAGATGATTGATCAAAAAATAATATTGGATTGCTACAAATAATTTTATGAGCAACAACAGATAAAATTTGGAAAGACGTCAAGATCATATAGGCGATTTTGCAGAATTGATTGCAGCCAAACCATGAGGAATTTGAAGAAACAGTTAAAACCCATTTTCTCAATGGACCCGCTTACCTTCCATGAAGAGATTTTCCCAAATAAATGCACAATTTGAGAGATATTTGTGTCTCTTTATGAGACAAATTTCAGGTGGCGGAAATTAATAGTGACACCCAGACTGTTCATTCAATGTATAAATATATGAGATAGTTCAGAGCTAGTGAGATCCAAGAAATTGAGAGGAGGATTTTAATCCTTTCTCTTTTGTATATTATTTATTTTGTAAAATTTTCCTCTTTTCAAATGGAGTAACATATGGTTGGAATCTTTGGGAGAATGGACGAGTATTTTCAAAGAAGAATATGGAATTCCAGGTTGCTTAATGACTTTTGTCCTGTGAGTAAAATGGTTTTATTTTTATTATAATATCTTCATATTCTTTTAATAATTTATTATGCATTGATTTAAATTAGCTTTAGTCTATTTTATCAATACATGGTTAATTGTTATCATTTATGTATTAATTTTTTCAATCTTTAAGAGTCTATTATCTTAAAAATTCTTCTAGGACTACAATATGGTTATGTGATTTTGAGAAAGAATATGGGAAAGCAATTCATCTTTGGTTTTAGACCTGTGTGATGCTTATTCCATTTCGTTCTTTCATTATTGTTGTATTATGAAAATGTTATTATGGTTGATTTTAGGTTTAGCTTGTCATCATATGGTGTTTTCATACTGTTAAATGTTATATGTTGTTCATAATTTCTTATTCCATTTTTTATGTGTGATTGATCTATCATTTGATTATTTTTTAATTTAGTATTAATGTTAAATGTTGGATAATATCAATATTCAGATCTAAGTTTTCTCTCATTCTTAAATATTGATCATCTTAAGATCACATGTTTTTTTAATTAGATGTCTTTCTGTTGTTATCAATTTACTCCAATATCAAATACTTCTTTGAATGTACTCTGGAAGTGCTAGTATTGTTCTGTTATAGGTTTCCCTTAAAAAGAGTACAAGCAAGAGCTCATACAACACAGGAAGATAAAATTATTTGATTGATCAGTTAGATGTTAGTAAATGCATTATTTTCTTTTATTTAGAGTTGTTTATGAATGAAACAATGATTACATTAATTATATTTGACTGTCTTTGTGTCACTATTTCAATTGTATACATTTAGTATTTATTTGTTTAATATATTTAAAAAAAAAAACAAAAAGAAGCGTTGTTCATATTTGATTCAGAAACCTTATCAAACAATCATTTTCGCAAGATTTCATGCAAACCTTGTAACCTATATATAAATTGTTTATATTCATATTTTTTTTAATACACATTAGTCAGTAATATATCATTCGTTAGAATCATAGATTTTAGGTTAGTTTCATTTATTTTATTATTTTTAGGACTTTAGTTGGCTAACAGAGCCATTAAACCCGTCAGAATAGGTTACACCAAATGGCTTGGGTTATTTAGACAACCCCAGACCAGATCTATTCTTCCAGTTGACGGCATGCCAAATTTTCCCATCAACACAAGTCAAAATCCCAAAACATTTAAAATATACTCCCTTATAAAACAAAAAAAATGTTATTTTAAATGATGCAACCTTAATAATAATGATAAATTAATTTGCATTCATCTATCTTCACTACTAGCTAATAACTATGTTATAATAAATTATACCATTTTTTTTCCAATAAAAAATTTCTTAATTATATTGATATATAATTTGTTCACAAAATAAGTTTTACAATAAGTTTTACAATAGCTTGGCATAGCCAAAGCTGGGTTGTAAACATGGTACATCAAAAAGTTTTCATATGTCCGGGATTACCAAGAAGATACTATGAAAAAAATAAAAAAATAAAAAACACTCAGGCTGCCATGCATTCCTTCAACTATCATGAAGGGAGTTTTTTTATTAGTCACCATCTCATGCTAAAAGAAAAATAAAACAACATAACTTATTAGTTGCGCTAATATAAGTTTATGAACATAGTGGGGCCTTCTTTTCCATCTACCCAAGTGTAATATGAAATTTTTCCTTCTGGGTTCTAAATAGCTTGTTTGGATAGTAAATCCACATCCCTATTATATTCTCTGTAGATATGAGCGAAGCTTATTTCTATGAAGTTTTTAATAAGGTCTCTGATTCTATTCTTCCATCATCCTAATGCACAGGCCCGTAGACTTCCCTTATCATTTAACCAATCAATTATTATTATTGAATCTCCCAATTCTGGGATGTCTCTAATAGCTAATCGGGTTGCCAAGGTTAATGTTTCCCATACTCCCAATAATTTTTCCCTTGTATTTCTGCCTTGTCCAAAGTTGAATGCCCATATGTAAACTAAAAAAATTGAAGTTTTCACCACCCCCCTACTCCACACTGCTGGCCATTAGATTGAGTTGCTTCATCAAAACATGTCATTGTAGTCCATGCTTGATGTGTTGGTATACAAGAGAGAGATGGGGGAAATTATTGGTGACTTGTGTTCCTTTTTAGTGCTCCAAGAGACTTTGTGACCACATAATAGATGGAAGGAGACCCCTATTCGAATAATGCTTTATTTCTTTCCAACCATATATTCCAGCAAATAAGTGCAGGTAGAGTAGTTGGCACAGTCTTCTTCTCTAACCATGTTTTATAACAATCTCTTATAGTGTTTCCTTCCCTTTCTTTTTTAAATTATACCACTTAAAAAAATTTAAATAATATAATATATTAAATATTTACATTTATTAAAAAAACATTACATTGTCAATTAGGTAAAATGAGATAAGCATACATGGAATAAAGGAAATTTGAAAGTATAGAAATTTGAAAATTTATCTAATTTGGCTATTGGATGGACAAAAAGTCATGTGCTTGAAACACTTGTGACATGATCCATTGAGTTGATTGTGGATGTGTATATGGAGATAACATTGGTACTGGAATGTTATGGATGAGATTATTTTTTCCAAAAATAATAAATATCTTATTATTTTAAGGTTTTCCTTCGAGAACGAACATTCAGATCAATTATGAAAAATTGACTAACTGCAAAAGCATTTTTCAGTTACAAATTTGGTATATTTTGAAGAGAAAAAATATGTTTTCTTAATAAAGATTAAAATATAATTGCTAGAAGTAGTTACAAATCAAAAATCAAAATTAGTTAGGTATATGATGTCGAGAAGAAAAAGAAAAAGAGAATATATATAGAATTGTTTTTGGAAAGGAATAAGATATGTATAAATATTAAATATTAATATTATAAAAAGATGAGCATCACTTGCAAAGAATATGAGGAAAATCAAAATAGTTATATTGTTGGTAATTTGGTGATAGAGATTATTTTGAAATTAAAATAATTTTTTTTTATAGAAAATCAAATAGATTTAGAAGTATTTTATAATAAACAATCTCATAGTTAATGATAATATGTTTTTATTATATATATTTTTTTAAATTTGGTTTCCATTTGTAAAGAGTAAGGATATGATATGGTACTTATTGTACAAGTATAAATTGGCTAATATGAAGAAAGAGAGGAGAGGCTTCCATCATAGATTCAAATATTAGTAAAAATCATTTGGGTCTTAAAAGGTGGTGGACTAAAGATGATACTTCTTTGATCCATTATTTGGGGACAATTGATCCAGGTGGATATCGGTGGCCACCCACCTTTTCCAACTGGCTCAAAACAATTTTCTGACAATTTTGGCAATTTACTATTTTTAGCAGTTTTAACTTTCGGGGGCATTTTGAGGGCCTAAATGAAGGTTTTTTGGGATAGAGCTTCTCAAAAATAGTTCAAGGCATGGTTGAGCCCCCAAAATGAATCTCTTCAATGATACCTTTTCAACGGGCTATCATACGCCTAAAACGGAGATCATATGCAAAAGTTACGACCCTCGGAAGTTGATGTACTAACTTACCCAAACGGGGCCCACATGACTTTTGGTGCTTCATCTCCTAGGGTTAGGTTTTTGGATGTCTAGGGTTTTTGGCATTCTTGTTTATTGTAAAAATGCCTTCAGAGACTCATTGTAATGATCTTCTTTCGAATGAGCGCAGGTGTCACATCTCTTCTCAGAGATGCACCGCCACCATTCTAGCAAGCTTGTTTCCGCTACATTTTATAGTTTCATCTTATTTCCTTATTGAATAGAAAACCAATTTTACTTTATCTCTTTTATTTTGTGTTAGGAACCTATTAATAATCTGTAGTCATTTTGTTCTGCTCATAAAATCCGTATTAGTGATATCAGAGCAGTCTACTCCTTGTTATCTTAATGCATATCCCCAACGAGGTCGAAGTACAAAGAGTTGGGTCTCAAGATTGTTTCTCTTGAGGAAAAAAGCTCTTGCACAACCAAGAGACCTCTCATGGAAAGAGAAAAGAAAGATGAAGGGAAAAGATATCATTTCAAACTGTTGATTGAGGAATCCCTCACACAAAAAAGGAACGAGATGATGGATAGTTTTGCGCAAATCCTTCGGTGACTACCAACAGGAGACACATCTTCTTCAGGTGGAGGCACCACCCCCTTCAAGGTACAAATAAACTTTGATATTCCTATATTTGAAGGTCAGATAGAAACAATTGTTGTATACAAGTGGTTGAATCTACTAGAAGGGTATTTTTCTGTCCATAAATTTTCGAATAGAGAAAATATTACTTTTGTCCTCCTCAAAGTTGTTCCCCATGTCAAAGATTGGTGGGAAACTTTCTGCGAGCTAAAGGAAATAGAGGAAACCTCATTATTTATAGTCACAGACACATGGGATTTCTTCAGGGATTCTATTAAGGAACAATACTACCCTGTCGGAAGTTATGACAACTTATATACCAAATGGACCACACTACAGCAAGAAAGAGACCAAGCAGTGCTAGATTTCATGAATATCTTTCATACCTTGCACACCAAGTTGGGTATCAAATATTCAGAGTGACATATGGTGCTCAAGTATCACGGCGCTCTGCATAGATACATCCAGATCGAAATGGAATTTTTGGACATCTCATCCTTGGGTGAGGCCTACCGATATGCCGTCAAAATCGAGCAGAACCTCAAACAAAAGACTCGGCAATTTGGGCCAGGGAACCCCTAACAACAAAAGACAGGAAAGGGAGACCCCAACCCACAGAACAAAGGATAGAGAAAATATGGATAGTATCAGGAGAACCAGTCCAAACCACAAGAAAATAAGGATACCGGAAAGACAAAGAAAGATACCGGGAAGTGGTGTGACTTCCATAAGAGCCCTTGGCATAACATTGTTGACTGTCTCTCAAAGTAGTCGCTGGTGGCTGAACTGAAAGCCTCTGAATCAGATGTGGGTTTAGACTCCGAGCCAGAATAATAAAGGGGAAGACGGATCATTGACGTGGAACCCAGTTCCACCATTTCTACCACCAAGCTCCAGCCTAGTGAACTAGATGAACCAGAAGAAGGAGAATGTTGGTCACTATAATTGCTTAATTAAATTCAAACAACCAAGTGAAACATAAATTATCAACCCAGGGAAGTCTTTTGTTTCAAAGATAGCTGCGCACTATATATGCTCAATTCCAAAAGCACTTAGTGTTGTAGTAAAGAA
>ML782958.1:464377-481149 GCA_009831015.1 Picea engelmannii | reverse complement strand
TAGAGCTGCCAGAGTAATGGATTTTACTGGGTGTTTTCCTGCCTGCAAGCTTGTTTTATTCTGTGCTTTCTTCTTACAAGGTCATGCTTGGGTACTATGCAACCCACAGATATTCTGTAACAGGTGAATAAGAAAATGCTTTTTTTCTAGCTTTTCAGGGAAGGTGAAGCTTAGAAGCTCCTTAGGGCTTAGAAGGAGTCGGTTGATAAAGATCTCAAGATGTCCCCCCTTTACTTCAATCAGGGTTCAAAATAAAAGAAACAAAATAAACTTCTAGACTTAGAAGTCTCTTTGGATAAACTTTTTTAAACATTGCATTGCACTTAATGCCAGAACCAACACTGATTTTTTTTAGAAGAACCTGTGTCTTGCCATTGTTTAATGTTGAATACTGAAATAACTTTAATTTCCTGTATTTTAAGGATTTCTCTATTCTTTTGTGTCCTTCTGCCCAAACTTATACCATAGTGAAATAGATCTTGAATTCATCCATGTACAGGTTATTATAATCATATTGAATAACAACCAAACACTGGGGCTTTACCTCTGACTTGTTGAAGTCTGCAAACCTAGCACCCAACAATTAACTCGAAATAAAATCTCTTTATTTATTAACTGCACAGCTAGGTTACTTAACAAAAATCAGCGGAAGCATTAAAAACAGAAACCAATCACACATTGCACAATAGATTTCGAGTAAATAACCCCTGGAAAAACCCTTGTGGGAAAACCAGATCTTTAATGATTTTATTGCTATAAAATCAGAGCTCCCTTCTTGGGATAATGGCCCTTTAGAGGATTACAATGCAGCGATAACCTAGCCCACCTTGCTGCTATCTCCCTCGCTCCCTCTTTTCACCTTTCCTCAGCCCTGCCCACTCATACTTGGATGAATTCTCTTCACCCACTCAATGAGATCTCCTCACTCTCTACTCAGTGTGTCTCTCACACCCTCACACTCTCTATGAGTCTCTCACATTGTGTATGTGGTTCTCTGTAAGATTCCCAAGTGGAATCTTGCTGCAATATCTTGAATTTGCAAGTTTCTGGTTGTGGTGTTATGTCAAATAGTTTGCTCCTGAAGGTCTTTAATTCACTTGGGAGGGTTTGTGTTTGTGTTTTATTGCATGCATTTGTTTCTTATGCAAGATATTGCATTCAAGATCATAAACAGGTACAAACAAGAGAAAATAACCACAATAACACAGATCTGAAATTATTTTATTATAATCGCTGACCTCAGTACAATAGGAAGCAGATCTGGAATACATGCAAGACAATATGATTGTGGTTGTAGATGCCTGCAAATGTGCTCAGAAATAGATGACTTGAGCTCCAAGAAACCTCCTCCAACTGAGATCCAAATAGGAACAAAAGCAAGTTCTTAACCCCTCTGCCTACAGACTACTGGAATATCACTGGTTTTGCCTTGCCTGGCTGGAATACCATGACAGTTTCTCTCCACTTAGATCTGACTCGAAATCCTCAAAAGGATGAATATCCAGTTGAGATATGGGGATGGATAACAGTTTTGAAGAATCTCCCAGTCTATAGAGTGTTGGATCTGGCCCTAAGTAACAATTCCTTCTTCGGAAATGCGCCCCTCTGCTGCAGATTCGCCCAGCTGGATAAATAAATAAGTATGGAGAGATAAACCCCCGGGAAATGATGAGTAAAGGCGCTCTAGGGGTAGCAAAACACTCATGTAGCTAGATCCCTTCCAGATCCAAGGTCCACTAGGCAAATCAAACCACTTTCCTTCAAGCAGTGCGCCCCAACTTTGCAGAAAAACCCTCACTGTTACGCCCCTGTCCCAAAAAGCACCTGCTGAAGCTGAGTAGAATTGAATAGAATGGTGAGGCTGGAATCTTTCACCACCTTGGCCAAGCTTGGATCAGGAACAGAAGAATCTTTCACCTCCTTGCTGATATCTAGAGTTTGTTTACTCAAAACCTCAAAACACCCAAGCTGAAGAGCTCAAAGATGTAAGTGTAAAAATGATCAAGAACGAGGAGTGAGGTGCCCTCCTCTTCTTTTATGCACCAACCTTCTAATTTTCACTTAAATTATTTAATTGGCTTTTAAGGTTCATTTCTTCATTTTTCTTTATCTTAGCCAATTAACTTTTATTTTCTTTTTAGCCAATATCACTTTAATAATTCCATTTTAATACCTTAGTGACATAATTTGGCCCCTTAGTTCCCTTTTTAGCGAGACTATAGCCTAGGGGGAACAACTAGGTTACTAAGTCCTCCTAATCTTGTCAATTAGAAGGGGATCTTACACTCTCTTACCTTCTCACACAATGTGTCTCATCCTCTTACCTTGGCTTCCTTTTATTATATTGAGTTAACCCTAAATTCAAAACCCTAGATCTCCTAAAGTGATTAACGACCGAGATCTAATCTCACGTTCACTTTAGATATGATGGTAAGGACTTAATCAATTCACTTAAGTTACTAATGCCACCAAACTTAGGCATTTAACTTAATTAATTAAAAGGTCATTCACTTTAATAAATGAGTCATGAAGTGAACTTCCTAAGGTTTTTTGAGAGGTTACAAGGACGACGTCCACATGCTAGATAGTAGACACTGAGCCTATGTGGAAGTACCTGCCCGATGCTAATACATCAACACTCCCTCTTAGCGAGCAAGGTACTTCCACCACTCGGAGGTGGTTCTGTCTTTGCTATCAAGTCTTCTACCATGGCTACTCTCCAATCCACTTGATTGGCTGCTCCCTCCGACACGAAAGATGTCCCTGCCATCTTGTTCAGACCCTTCCCTAAAGACTTTCACTAACTGCCCGAGACTCACTGCCCGCTGCCCGAGCCTATTGTCCACTGCTTGGACCCTTGCCCAAGGCTGCTCAAGTCCTTTTTTGGGTGCCCAGAGCTTTTCTGGGCGCTGCCTGACTATCTTAGCATGCTGCCCAGGCTTCTTGACCGTTGTCTAGAGACTTCCTTGACCTATGGGCTGCCCGACTGTCACCCTGACGCTGCTGCTAACTCAACTATCATTGCTGGAAGCTTGTTTACGTTAGCCCCCCCCTGCAACTTTCTTTAGGCAGCTGCACCCACCAGCCGCTACCCTTTTCACGCCAGTTGTCTCGTTTTCCTCCACAACCCGACGATTCTAATTTGTTGCATCTCTCACAACACCCACGTAACCTTAGTCGTCCTCTTGTTTTACTCGGTAGCTCGTACACTCAGCTGCAGTCCACGCGGACTGTTGGCCATCACCTCCTCGCCCAACCACACTCTCTTTGGATCTTCAACCTGTCGACCATAGCTTGTCTCAACTTCCGTACTCTTTTCTGCCTGGCTATTACTTTCTTTCGTTGCGTCCTCTTCTACAAACGACAGGTGTAGCCGTCACTCACTCTCGACCACCAGAAAGCCCGTGTGGCTTTTTTACAAATGCGGCTCGACTGCTCTTTTGCAGTTGTTGGCTTTTTTGCAACAACTCTTCACTGGCCCAAATTATCTCCAACAGCTGCTACCTACGCCACTGTTGCTCCTTGCCTTACCCATTGCCTAGCGACTCTCCCAACTGACAATTCCTCCACTGGCGACTATCTCAGCAACCGATATTCTGCAGCTGAAATACACCACATGCAGCTAATCCGTATGTTGTACAAATCGTACAATTTCTTTCCGCCCTTTTTTATATTAATTTCTCCTCACAGATGCAAACCTGCAAAACAATTTCCCACAGACCTGTCTTCTCATTGCCAAATCTTGATCTCGTGTTCCTAGTTTCCTCGGAGTCTCGGCTCTGATACCATGTTGAAGTATGCAAACCTAGCACCCAACAATTAACTCGAAATAAAATCTCTTTATTTATTAACTGCAAAGCTAGGTTACTTAACGAAAGTCAGCGGAAGCATTAAAAACATAAACTAATCACACCTTGCACAACAGATTTCGGGTAAACAACCATTGGAAAAACCTTTGCGAGAAAATCGGATCTGTGATGATTTTATTGCTATAAAATCAGGGCTCCCTTCTTGGGATAATGGACCTTCAGATGATTACAATGCAGCGATAGCCTTCCCCACCTGGTTGCTATCTCTCTCGCTGCCTCTTTGCACCTTTCCTCAGCCCTGCCCACTCACACTTGGATGAACTCTCTTCACCCACATCTCCTCACTCTCTACTCAGTGTGTCTCTCACACCTTCACACTGTCTGTGAGTCTCACATTGTGTATGTGAGTCTCTCACCTCCTCACACAATGTGTCTCATCCTCTCACCTAGGATTCCTTTTATTACATTGAGTTAACACTAAATCCAAAACCCTAGATCTCCTAAAGTGATCAACGTCTGAGATCTAATCTCACGTTCACTTTAGATTTGACGATTAAGACTTAATCAACTCACTTAAGTTACTAATGCCACCAAACTCAGGCATTTAACTCAATTAATTAAAAGATCACTCACTTTAATAAATGACTCACAAACTGAACTTCCTAAGGTTTTTTGAGAGGCTACAAGGACGACTTCCACATGCTAGACACTGAGCCTATGTGGAAGTACCTGTTTAATGCTAATACATCAACACTCTCTCTAAGCGAGGAAGGTACTTCCACCACCTAGAGGTGGTTTTGTCTTCGCTATCAAGTCTGCTACCATGGCTACCCTCCAATCCACCTGATTGGTTGGTCCTTCTGACACAAAAGCTGTCCCTGCCATCTCTTTCAGACACTTCTTTGAAGACTTTCACTAACTGCTTAGGACCTGCTGCCTGCTTCCCGAGCTTAATGTCCACAACCCAAGGCTGCCCGAGTCTTTTTCTAGGCTGCCCAAAGCTCTTTTGGGCGTCACTCGACTATATCAGCATGTTGCCTAGGTTGCTTGTTCGTTGCCCCGACCTCCGTGGGTTGACCTAGGATGCTTGGTTGTCATGCTGACCCTGTCGCTGACTCAACTGTCATTGCTGGCAGCTTGCCTACGTCAGTCCCCCCACGAGATCACCTACAACTTTCTTTGGGCGACTGCACCCACCAATTGCTACCCTTTTCACGCCCAACTGTCACGTTTTCCTCCACAACTCGACAATTCGTCTTCGTTGCAGCTCTCACAACACCCACGTAACCTCAGTCGTCCACTTCTTTTACTCGACAACTTGTACACTTAGCTGCAGTCCACACGGTTGTCGACCATCATCTCCTCGCCCAACCACACTCTCCACGGATCTTCAACCTGTCGATCGTATCCTGTCTCAACTCCTATACTCTTTTTTTCCCACTTGTTACTTTCTTTCGCTGCGTCTTCTACTGCTGGCGGCTGCAGCCGTCAGTCACTCTCGACCACCAGACAACCTGCGTGGATTTTCTGCCAATGTGGCTCAACCGCTCCTTTGTAGTTGTTGGTTGCCCGCTCAGCCTTTTCACCTCTGCAACGACTCCCCACTCGCTCAAATTTTCTCCAGCAGCCGCTACCTACACCACTGCTACTGCTGGCCTGACCCGTTGCCTGGATGCTCTCCCAGTCGACAATTTTTCTGTTGGTGACTATCTCAGCAGCCAAAATACACCACATGCAGCCGTTCCATACGTCGTACAGATCGTACAATTTCTTTTCCCCTTATTTTTTTATTAATTTCTCCTCGCAGTTGCAAACCTGCAAAACAATTTCCTGTAGACCTATCTTCTCACTACCAAATCCTGATCTCGTGTTCCTGGTTTCCTCAGAGTCTCGGCTCTGATACCATGTTAAGTCTGCAAACCTAGCACCCAACAATTAACTCAAAATAAAATCTCTTTATTTATTAAATGCACAGCTAGATTACTTAACGAAAATCAGCGGAAGAATTAAACATAGAAACCTATCACACACTGTGCAATAGATTTCGGCTAAACAACCCCTAGAAAAACTGTTGTGGGAAAACCAGATTTGTGATGATTTTATTGCTATAAAATCAGTTCTCCCTTCCTGGGATAATGGCCCTTCAAAGGATTACAATGCATAGATAGCCTAGCCCACCCGACGACTATCTCCCTCGTTGCCTCTTTGCACCTTTCCTTAGCCCTACCCACTCACATTTGGATGAACTCTCTTCACACACTCAATGAGATCACCTCACTCTCTACTCATTGTGTGTCTCACACACTCACACTCTCTTTCAGTCTCTCACATTGTGTATGTGACTCTTTCACCTCCTTACACAATGTGTCTCATCCTCTCACCTAGGATTCCTTTTATTATATTGAGTTAACCCTAAATCCAAAACCCTAGATCTCCTAAAGTGATTAACGACTGAGATCTAATCTCACGTTCACTTTAGATTTGACGGTTAGGACTTAATCAACTCACTTAAGTTACTAATGCTACCAAACTTAGACATTTAACTTAATTAATTAAAAGATCATTCACTTTAAGAAATGACTCATAAAGTGAACTTCCTAAGATTTTCTAAGAGGTTACAAGGACAACTTCCACATGCTAGACACTGAGCCTATGTGGAAGTACCTATCCGATGCTAATATATCAACACTCCCTCTTAGCGAGCAAGGTACTTCCAACACTCGGAGGTGGTTCTTTCTTCGCTATCAAGTCTGCTACCATGGATACTCTCCAATCCACTTGATTGGTTGCTCCCTTTGACACGAAAGCTATCCTTGTCATCTCGCTCAGACCCTTCTCTGAAGACTTTCACTAACTACCTAGTACCTGGGACCCGCTACCCACTGCCCAAGCCTGTTGTCTGTTGCCCAGACCCTTATTCGAGGCTGCCCAGGTCCTTTTCTGGGCTGCCTGGAGCTTTTCTGGGCGTTGCCTTGCTCTCTTAGCCTGCTGTCTAAGCTCCCTGCTTGCTGCTCGAGGGTTGCCTCGATCTCTATGGGATGACCTGGGCTACACAACTGTCATGCTGACCTTGTTGTTGACTCAACTGTCGTTGCTGGAAGCTTGCCTATGTCAGCCCCCCCCGCGAGCTCACCTACAACTTTCTTTTGGCGGTTTCACCCACCAGTTGCTACCCTTTTCATGCCCAATTGTCGTGTTTTCCTTCGTGGCCAGGCGATTCTTTTTCGATGCAGCTCTTACAGCCCTCACGTAACCTTAGTCGTTCCTTTTGTTAAGATTTAAGCTATTATTAGGTTTCTCTTCCATTTACTAGATAACCATAGCATAGATAGGATCATTGAGAGAAACACAATCACAAGATACACAAGCATTTATCCTGGGAAACCCTCAAGGGGAAGAAAACGCAACAAAACTTCTTTAATATAGATTCAATAACCAAGTATAGTACCAGAATAACTCTCTCTCTACGAGAGACAAACTACCATGATGCTAGACCAGAAAATAACTAAAGAACCATAGCCAATCCAATGCCAAGACAATAAACCAAACACTAGAGAATATCCTCTCCCAAGCTATGCGTCTCTCTCTCTCTTCCTTCTTCCGACAACTGGTAACTGCAGCTTCCTTCAATACTTGCACACTAGATGAGTGAGCTGAGTGAGTGAACAAATGAGGCGTTGGCTTCCTTTATTTATACAAACCGGCAAGCGCTGAAAGGAGGTGTCTTTTCACTGGCAGGGCCGACTTCTCTTTCTGGGTAGTTAGAACCACTTTAATTTGCCCGGGGGCCGACTTCTTAATTTGCATATTACATTTGACCAATCCGCAAAAGGGGATAAAAATATTCTTTGCAGTTACACAATATTTCAACACTCCCTCTTAACAAGAAGGGTTTTCTTTATCCTTTGACAGGTTACTGGATGTCATCATTAACTGAACAATATCATCAACTGGATAATCATCATCAACTGGACAACAACATCAACTGGATAACATCATCAACTGGGTAACAACATCCACTGGATAACATCATCAACTGGGCAACATCATCAATTAGGTAACAGGAGGTATCAATATATTCCACTTGATCATCTGGCATCACAATCACTGACTGGTTCTCCATGAATCCATATTAAAGAAGTTTTGTTCTCTTTATCTTCGCGTAGAAGATACTCTTTCTTTCTTTCATCTTCACGCAAAAGATACTCTTTCTTATCTTCACACAGAAGATATCTTATCTTCACATAGAAGATATTCTATGAGTTTTGCCATTCTTTTTATGTTCTCCCTTCTCTTGTAGTCATCTATCTCACCCATCCACTGGGGAGGACTACTACCATAGCTTCACTCCTAGTCATCCCACATGAACCAGAGAAACTAAGATGCTAGCTTGGGCAAGACTAGACTCCCTTTCCATGATCCACGCAGGATCACGACACAAACCTCAAGAGCCAACTAACCATTCCACATGGTCAAGGTTTGTGTTCCAGGCTACTCAATTCTTGGCCAGAGAAGAGTATTTGCCAGTTGCCCCTTGGAGAAACGTCCACACTCCTCTCTACGAGGGTGGTCACACCCCTCTCTACGAGGGTATTCTAGCATGTCCCTAGAGTATCCAAAACTCAACACTTGGACAGAGGCCAACCTTAGCAAATTTCTCATTCCCCATCTCTACGAAGGTCTCTTCTCTTTATCCTTCTCTGTGAAGGTCTACCTGTGGGATTGCTCATTCCTTCTCTATGAAGGTCTCTTGTGTAATATCCTGGGTGCCTTTTTGAGTTCAAACATTTCTTTCTTTTTGACTTCATATTGGATCAACTTGCTCCCTCTGCATCTATAAGAACAGTACTGGAGCAACCTGCAATTACTTGCATCTTATCAACTATATCTGAGTATCCATCTTTCTCTTCATCTTGAATATTTCTGTTCTGCATCTTTAGGAGCCTCCTGCTCCTATATGAATACTGGATATTGTTTGGTTCTTACTGACTGTCACCATATCATAAGTCCTTCTTCATGTTGTCTAACTTCTGCAAGTCAAGGCATAAGTTCTTTCTTCCGAGATCTATAAACTTACTTACAATATGCTTTCTGAGATATGTCACTTAGCCAATCAGTCAGTAACAATAAGCAGTAATCAAATAAAACTATATCATGATTTCTATCAGAGTAGTACACATCTTTTCTTAAGCAAAACTTGTTCAACCATGTACACATCTGAAACCCTAATCATGAATAAGACTTTTGAACTCTTCTTCACTCTAGCTATGAAATTACCAAATTTTCCCATACTATCATAGCTAAATACATACCTTTGTCACTCTCATGAGTGATCGTAACTGAAATAAATATTTTATCTCTTTCTTTATCCTCTTCTTTGATACTTCCTTCATAAATCTGCATAGACACTGAAATAAAACGAGGTTAATTAACATTCTCACAAAAATCTAATTTGTAATGATAAAGTATTAAAGTAAACAAGATACTAAAAATAAACATGAATACTTATCTTTTGTTTTTGTGTGGGGAGGCTCCATGGACTCCACCGTTTGCTCTCTTTCTTCAGATCAACTATCTTCAATTTCTACTAAAGCTTTCTTTGAGGGAGGAGATTCCTCTTCCTCTGCCACATGTGCTTGATGCTTTCTTTTCCCTTTTCCTTGAGGACAGTCATAGGAAAAGTGTCCCAACTTTTGACAGTTGTAGCATCTGATCTTTGAAACATCTTTCTTCTTATCTGGAACTCTTACGGAGTTAGCTTCTTTATTGTTCTTCCTGAAGGAACTTCTTCTGTTCTTTTGAATTGTAAGAGCTTTCTCTTCGTCAACAATTAATCTCTTCTGTTGGTCTGCAAGTCTAGATTCTTCGTGTGTGCAATCTGACCATAACTTATCAAACTTGGGTAACTTGCTTCTTGCACACACTCCTTGTACAAAAGGAATCCAAAAAGTTGGAAACCCATTTAAGGTTGTGGTTACAAGCTCTTTGTCACTAATGACACCTCCAATAACTGCAAGCTGATCTCTAATCTGAGAAATTCTAATAAGATAGGATGAGACAGATTCTGAGTTTTCCATCTTCATATTACGAAGCTGATTTCTTAAGGCAAGATTCTGGTTAATGTCTTTGTTTTCATATAACCTCCTGAGTGCTTCATACATTTGCCTTGCTGTCTGTAGTTTAGATATATGAGGGATCAAGTGATCCTTTTACTGAATCTGACACGATTCTCTTTGCTTTCCTTTCATTCTTCTTATGCTTGGTCTTTTGCTCTTCTTCCTTTGGTTCTGGTACACCCACTATAACATGTTCTAGGAGATCATTCTTGTCTAGAATCATCTGCAACCTATGCTTCCAAGATCTAAAGTTTCCAGATCCTTCTAGCTTGTCTTCTACCCTCATACCGGTAGCCATTCTTTCTTGTAGGAGAAACCTTAACCCTCCGGGCTATAGAAATAATAGAAAAATCAAATTTCTTGGATGTGAAAACTGAACTCACCAAAAGATGCGTTGGACGGAGGCGAGTATGTTGGTATAGTCAGCTTCTGAAAATTCCAATTTCTGACCCTTGAAACTGGACCTGCGAAATTCTGGACTGCAGTTTTCTGGTTTTGGTACTTTTGGTACTTCTGGTTTTCTGGTACTTTTGGTACTGGTGAAAACTAGGGTTTCACTTTTTGAGGGTGCCAATGAGTTCCTTAGGCTAGGGCACACTTTTCTAGATGATCTTTGCGCTAAAATTCCTCTTCAATAAAAAACCCTAATTTTCTTGTACGACAACAATGACGGTTTTCTTTATCCACTGAAAGATGCTCTCTTAAGCTTAGCTCTGTTACCATGTTAAGGTTTAAGCTATTATCAGTTTTTTTTTCCATTTACTAGATAACCATAACATAGATAGGATCACTGAGAGAAACACAATCACAAGATACACAAGCATTTATTCTGGGAAACCCTCAAGGGGAAGAAAACCCAACATAACTTCTTTAATATAGATTCAATAACCAAGTATAGTACCAGAATAACTTTCTCTCTACGAGAGACAAACTACCATGATGCTAGACCGGAAAATAACCAAAGAACCATAGCCAATCCAATGCCAAGACAATAAACCAAACACTAGAGAATATCCTCTCCCAAGCAATGCGCTTCTCTCTCTTCCTTCTTCCGGCAACTGGTAACTGCAACTTCCTTCAATACTTGCGCACGAGATGAGTGAGTTGAGTGAGTGAACAAATGAGGTGTTGGCTTCCTTTATTTATACAAACTGGCAAGCACTGAAAGGAGGTGTCTCTTCACTGGCAGGGTTGACTTCTCTTTCTGGGTAGTTAGAACCATTTTAATTTGCCTGGGGGTTGACTTCTTAATTTTCATATTACATTTGACCAATCCGCAAAAGGGGATAAGAATATTCTTTGCAATTACACAATATTTCAACACCTTTCTTTTACTCGACAACTTGTACACTCAACTGCAGTCCATGTGGACTGTCGATCATCACCTCCTTGCCCAACTGCACTCTCCTTGGATCTTCAACATGTTGATCGTAGCCTATCTTAGCTCCCGTACTCTTTTCTACCCGACTGTTACTTTCTTTTGCTGTGTCCTTTTCTACAGCCGACGGCTGCAACTGTCACTCACTCTCGACCACCAGACAACCTACATAGCTTTTCTACCAGCGCGGCTCAGCCACTCCTTCGTAGTTGTCGGCTACTCGCTTAGCCTTTTCACCTCTGCATCAAATCTCCACTCGCTCGACTTTTCTTCAGTAATTGCTACCTACGCCACTGTTGCTCCTCACCTTACCTGCTGCCTGGCGGCTCTCCCAGCCGATAATTCCTTTGCCGGCGACTATCACAGCGTCTGATATTTTGCAGCCGAAATACACGACATGCAGTCGATCCGTACATCATACGGGCCGTACAATTTCTTTTCCCCTTTTTTTTACTAATTTCTCCTCGCAACTGTAAACCTGCAAAACAATTTCCCGCAGACCTGTCTTCTCACTGCCAAATCTTGATCTCGTGTTCCTAGTTTCCTCAAAGTCTCGATTCCGATACCATGTTGAAGTCTACAAACCTAGCACCCAACAATTAACTCGAAATAAAATATGTTTATTTATTAACTGCACAACTAGGTTACTTAATGAAAATCAGCGGAAGCATTAAAAACATAAACCAATCACACATTGCACAATAGATTTCGGGTAAACAACCCCTGGAAAAACCCTTGCGGGAAAACCGGATCTGTGATGATTTTATTGCTATAGAATCAGAGCTCCCTTCCTGGGATAATGGCCCTTCAGAGGATTACAATGCAACAATAGCCTAGCCCACCTGGCTGCTATCTCCCTCGTTGCCTCTTTGCACCTTTCCTCAGCCCTGCCCATCACACTTGGATGAACTCTCTTCACCCACTCAATTAGATCTCCTCACTCTCTACTCAGTGTGTCTCTCACACACTCACACTCTCCGTGAGTCTTTCACATTGTGTATGTGACTCTCTCACCTCCTCACACAATGTGTCTCATCCTCTCACCTAGGCTTCCTTTTATTACATTGAGTTAACCCTAAATCCAAAACCCTAGATCTCCTAAAATGATCAACGACTGATATCTAATCTCATGTTCACTTTAGATTTGACGGTTAGGACCTAATCAACTCACTCAAGTTACTAATGCCACCAAACTTAGGCATTTAACTTAATTAATTAAAAGATCATTCATTTTAATAAATTACTCATAAAGTGAACTTCCTAAGGTTTTCTGAGAGGTTACAAGGATGACTTCCACATGCTAAACACCGAGCCTATGTGGAAGTACCTGTCCGAAGCTAATACATCAACATGACTGCCATAGAACATAATATATAATGGTGGAAAACATCCATGAGAGTACATCAACAATGATATTTTTTCTTTACCATATTGTAGGAAAATATCTGGTTGCAAATATCAGGCTTGTTAATTGTGTTATGCTGAATTTGCTTACAAAAGCATGATGGCATATGGTATATTTGTGTTCATATTATATGCTCCCTGAAATTTGTTATTAATCAATATCTGCATACTGCTTACTTACTGCATACATGATGCCAATGTCCTCTTGCCATATATGGAATTTCTCTACCATTATTATTATTTTTTGATACATGGACAGGTCATTTATGGTTTTGTGTATGCAAACGCCCCTAATAATTCGTCTGAAAGCATAGTACTCATACAAATAGATTCTCAATTTGTGCAGTTAGTTGCACTAGCGTGATGCTTTGCCTTATTGAGTTGGTTGAAGCAACTCTCTGCTTCCTTGCACAAAAAAAATTAGCTTTGGAGGAATAGATATAGGAATTTTTCCATCTCACAATCCTTGTGCTGTGGAAAGAAAGAGTCAAGATACTAATGAATTGTCCTTCCTTCCAGTAATTTTTACTGCAACTTAGATAAATTATCCTTCCTTGATACTGTTATTTCTCTGAGACTGGGCTACCTATTTTGGCTGGAGACTTGGGGAGCCTGTAATTAATGATACACTACAAGGTATTCCTCCAGATGAACAAGGCCAGCTGTGGACAGAGTTTCTTGCTATCCATAGTGATATTTTCAGAGAACAGTTCCTTATCATTTGACTGCAACCTACTACAAGAAATTAGTTGGCATGTGTGATTTTAATGTGTCTACCCAGTTGAGTGAATGCTTAAGTGAGACGATATTGTCATTAGGTTATTCCATAGTTGAAAATTTTCCTGAGTCTTCCGACTGCTCCCGAGTCAAACAATGGTTGGCCATTCTACTGCTCTGAGTTAACGCGTACCCGAGTCTGACTCTTTGTAGGTGAGTGAAACTCATGGGCAGATGGAAAAAATTGTTGGTGTCAAATATAAATGTCAAAAAAGAAAAGAAATCCCCACATTTTGAAAAATAACTGCTTCCTAGTTTCTGCCAGTTTTGGTTGAGTCCCACTCTAACTCTTACACTTTGACCTTGTGGAGGTTCTCAACATTGTTCTTCTGTGATTGAAAATTTTCCAGGCGTGTATAATATGTCAGGTATATAAAAGTGGCAATTCTTACAAGCTTATGTATGCTTTCCCTACAAGACTAAAGTGGAGGAAAGTATCATTTACTTTTGCATATATCATTGCTTTGTGTACATATTGCTACTAGCAATACTGTACTTGATAGGCAAGGAATGAATTTCAAATGCCAGAACATATCTTTGGTTTTCCATTTATTATTCACAGATCTCATCTTGAATTCATTGGCTTGGGAGGTTTGTTTAGTTATCTCTGTTCTGTTCCATTTTTCAGGCTAATGATCCAAGTCAGAAGAATACACAAGCTATATTAAAGTTTCTTCCACTTATGATTGGTTATTTCTCTCTTTCTGTTCCATCAGGGCTAGGTCTCTACTGGTGAGTACCTATGATTATCAAGGTCACTTATAGTTATGAGGAAAATTTCTTTATTGACGGCAATGAAATAAAGTGGACACATCTTGGTTTCTAAATGTATGATGTAAATATTTAAATGCACTCCTCTGGTCACTGCACAATCTATAAATGTTTTATTTTACACATCTGTTGATTTGCATTTTGACTTGCTAAGTTACCAGGATACAGATACGGATCTGGATCCATTACATTTTTGAAAAGCCAGGATCAGGATACAGTGGGGATACATCAAGTACAAAAAATATAATAATATTTTTTTTTAAATTTAAAAAAAATATTATTATATTTAAGAATCAAAACCATTCACGAATCAGAACATTAGAACTGAAATCATTAGATGTTGTCAACTGGAAACACAACATTAGATATTGCTCACTCACACATCGTTCTCTTACTCACTCAATCAGGGGCAATATCACTGCTCAATATCAGTCTTGACTCTCACGTTCACTGCTTCCCAGGTGCAATATCAATCTCGATATCGCTGTTCAAGATAGAGTCAGTCTGAAAAACAGTCAGTATCTTGTGTTGGAAGTGGGGCAGGGTTATCGTATAGAATATTTTAAGGGGCTCAGGGTTTAAACAAATGGCAAAAAATGCAAAAAACCTAAAAAAATAAAGAAACCCAAAACTATGTTGAATTTTCCTTGGGATCCGTGCATAGTGGGGTCGAGTGTCGCTGAATCCACCTCCATGTATCAGAACTGCCTCCAGACTGTTTGGATACACCTAGCTGGCAGATCTGTATCTGGATCCAGATCCCAAATGGGGATCCACTGATTCAGGGCCAGGATCCTGCGGATCCGGTAACACTTTGAGTTTGTACCAAATTATATGTTAAGGGAGAACTGACCATGGCCATCTTGGAAGGTAGGTTGAATTGGCAGGGCTTTGCATAGTGCAGGTTAATTGTGATCAAAATGGGTCGATTATTAGAAACATGAATAAGTTTCCTTTTACTGTTATTAATGCCATCCAATCAACACCAAGGTGGAAAGCAGACGACATCAAGGATAGTAACTGTCCATTGCTTAGGGCCAGCCTGCTTATGAGGCCATGATGCTTGCTTGTTTTTGGGAAGGTCAAACGTGTCACTTCACTCTGGGGGGATTTGAACCCTGGTAGGCACAACATCACCAGTGCTGCTTTAGCGACAAGTCATGCCCCAGTGCAAACATTGGGTTTGATTATTGATGCACTCGAAGCTCAATACTATCAAACATAGGAAGAGATCAGCTGAAGGTAGTTTGTGTCATGTCAAATCTAGAGAAAGTTGATCTAGGAAAATTTTTATTTAGACTTTGTAAAGAGGGGCAATGAATATGTCAAGCCCCATATGAATGCATGCTTAACGTTGTTAATCTGTTGTCATCTCTGTTTAATTATGTAATCCATCCCATTCAACTGTCTCCAGCAGATTTGCAAATAAGACATTCCCATTAAAACCTTTTGAAATGTTGAGTTTATTATCAATTTATTTTTTTAAAATAGAAATTACGAACAAATTGTTGCACTTCATTGTGTGATTTTTCTAAACCCTAATGGTACAATTTTTTATTCATTTTATGCAAATAACTATATTGGGGTTTTAGATATATAACTGCCACAACGCGTTTCCATCAAGTAGTCAGAAAATACGTGAAAAGGTCATGATCAGATATTGTAAATTAACTATAATTAGTTCCAGACCTCGGAATCCTAGCCGAAAACCTATGAATGCAGAAAATGGGATTTTACATGGATATAGTTAGGATAATGACAATCAAAGGGAATAGGACATCCTGTTTGTAAGATTCGTTGAAAGAAAGCACACTGAACATTATAGGAGATTCCTGGTTAAGTGAAGGTGGCCACAAGCTTGAGTCTTAGCCAGTAGTTAGGGGTCATAAATGCATCATATTTATTCATCTTTATGAAATTTTTGGCAGGGTGCATCTTCATTTTGTCAGGTTTCTTAAATCAGTGCACTTTCCTCTACCAAAGGGGGAATCTTAGAATTTTCCACTGCTCTGGAACAGTGCAAATACACATCTATAAGAAAGCTAGAATGCATTTAGAAAACCTGAAAAGGTGCTTCATCTGTTTATGAAGATGGCCAGTATCCGTTCATTCCCTAGAACAGGTACAATAGCATTTTAGAGGCTACTTAATATCTATTGATCACCTAGAATGGCATGGTTGTGTTACCGGTCAAGTTCACATCGAAGGTGCCAAAATCCCAATTCAGTAGGTATGAACTCAAAGGAAACTTGGAGTGGTCATCCACTGTCACCTCAATGACACACTCCCACACTTAATGCATGAATAATATCCAACAAACGGGGGCTTCCCTAAGCAACCATGTCTCAACGAGGATAAGGAGTTGGAGGGATACAAAGCCTTAGAATAAATCTGGTTTATATTGATAGATGGAGTGGCAATTTCCAGATTTGAGATGGGTTAAGAGAACCTATGGAAGAATAAATTTTATGATTAGTAGGTTCAATATAAGGATGGAAATTAAATGTAAAAATTGAA
>ML782958.1:429208-450286 GCA_009831015.1 Picea engelmannii | reverse complement strand
TTATCTTTTACCAGCTGCTTTTACCCCCTGGGCCTTTAGCCCCTTCTTCCCACAAGACAAAGTGTAACCCTCAAAGGTCATCTTAATGGCCAGACTAGGGGAATGGGATGGATGAGCGGGGTATAAGATGTAAATATGATAAGATGGTGGGAGCGGACGATGGCTCTGCAAATCCCCCTTTGTGGCTAACAAAAACCCATGAATACAAGCTTGCTAAGTCACCCAATCAATCACCCCAACAATGGTCAAGTGGATTAGTGTAAGATCCAAGCAGTCATCTGAAATGAAAGGAACCTAATGCATATATAAGAAGGTTATAATGATCAAATATGACACATACCATGATACCTCAGACCAATTACGTCATAGAGCAAGAGTCCTCTCCGATGCAGGCCTAGGCTGGTGGTGATGGAAACTGCTACTGCTGACAGGACAAATCTAACGAAGAAGAAGAAAGATGGGCCCTCCAGGGCCATGCTCAAGTCAATCCTGCTCTCGGTACTCCATGTCTAGGACCTGTGGGCCTCGAGACATGATCTCCTAGTTATCCCTAGATATCGGGGATAACAGTCCCAATTGTCCCAATGACGTATGATCTGTCTGTTCCAGCTGCCTATGACTCACTGTTCCGCCGTCGCCACCGTACAATCCACCTGTCCCTGTCTCTTGTCATTCGTACAACTCCACCGTACCTTTCCAACTCATCTGCCCCTAATAATTGACCATACATGACCTTTTTTAAAATTATCGTGACCCCTCAAATCTCATTAATTTAAAAAAAGATTCACTTTATAAATATTTTATTAAGTCACTTATCACTTATCATTAAATTTTTTTGGGGGAATTATATTTTTAAATAAAATATGGAAGCAAGTAAGAAAAAGAACAAGGAATTGCAAGAAGAGATTACTCGTCTTAAAAACGAAGTCAACAGCATAAAGTATCGTCTCGGTAACGTCGAGAAGAGTCGGGAGGAATTCAATGAAGGACAAGAAACATTAATGGAAAAATCAATAAATTATTACAAAAAGAAGACAAAATTAACAGGTGAATAAACACGTCTGAGGAATGTTGCAAAGCTTATTAAGAATGAGGGGTGCTAACAAGGAACCTTTATAGACTTCAGGGCCAGCCTGTTCATGCATTGATGCACACCAGTGAGAGCTTGTGCGAGTTCTGGCACAAGAGGATGGTGCATCTCCATCACAGAGTTGTACCATTATTGAGGCAGATGGTCACTGAACTTCCAGACTTCAGTCTGAATCATCAAGGGGTGTGCAGAGGTTGTGCTCTTGGAAAGAATGTCAAGGCACCATTTCCTAGCAGCGAGACTCGATCCAAGGACATCTTGGATCTGATCCATTCAGACGTCGGAGGGCCTATGTGAGTAGCTTCAATGAAGGGCACATCCTACTATGTGACCTACATTGATGACTTCTCTAGGCAGACTTGGATCTACTTCATGAAGGCCAAGGGTGAGGTCTTCAGTCACTTCCGAGCTTTCAAAGCTCAGGTGGAGAACATGACAGGAAGGAAGATCGAGGTGTTGAGGACAGATAACGAGGGTGAGTTCAACTTTATAGAGTTGAATGATTTTTGCATGGAGGCAAGGATCAAGAGGGAGAAGATAGTGGCCTACAACCCGCAGCAGAATGGGGTTGCAGAGAGGAAGAACCGGTCGATCATCAGTGCAACAAGGGCTATGATCCATAATCAGAGCTTGCCTTTGTTTCTGTGGGCCAAGGCATGCAATACAACGGTGTATTTGCGAAACATGAGCCCACACATGATACTGGAGGATAAGATAGCGAAGGAAGCCTTCACAGGAAAGAGAATTGAGATAGGACATCTTGGGATTTTTGGTTGTCCAATCTATATCCACATTCTTGTGGAGAAGAGGACAAAGTTGCAGCCCTCAAGAGAGAGGGGCATCTTGGTGGGATACATTGAGGACTCAAAGACTTACAGAGTCTTCCTGACAAAGCAACAGAGGATAGTGGTGAGCCAAGATGTCAAGTTCGAGGAGAACTTGGCATCTAGGAAATCTCAGGACCTACAAGTAGTTGCAGAGGGGCCACAGGAGGTGGACCCAAAGGATGAGCCGAGAGTAGAGACTTCCAGTGCAAGGAGCCAAACTTTAGAGGAGGTGGAGCAGTCAGCCCCTTCAACTTCAGTTAGGAGGCCCATGTGGATTGAGCAGACCTTGCGGGACACTAGGGAGCATGTTGAGCCTCCCAGGACCACATTCCAGGAGAGCAGTCCTCAGAAGTTTTCGACGTACATGGATTTGATGACCAACATCACAGACTCAGAGCCCTCTAGCTTTGAGGAAGCAACCAACCAATAGGTGTGGAGCTAGGTGACCTAACACGGGGACACGGGACACGGAGGAGACAAAAATATGAGTATCTGACATAGACACGACGACCCCCAAAAACATGACACAGAGGACACGTTATATATATATATATATATATATATATATATATATATATATATAATGAAATAATTAAACTGTAAACATTTACATGATGATGATACAAATTCAATCATACAATTAGTACTACTACTAACTTTGTAAGTACTAAGTTACTAAGTTACTAACATAAATGATGACATTGCCAACTCAACATTGTTTTCCTAACCCATATCATTAGGAAACACATCCCACATCTTTGTCTTTCCGTTCTACCACTCTTCTCTCTGCCCAGTGCCTGCAAATAAGACAGAGGTTGGTGTGCACATACACCACTAAGTCACTTGACACGATGACAAAGAGAAGGGTTCGACATAAGAGTTTATACTTAAGTGAAGGGTACATTTTTACTGGGCTTGTGACAAAAGAGTTCAACAATCAATGCCACCAACATCGAGGAACATAAAGGGCTTGGTGCCCTTGATTAAATGCTAGTTCCATACCCTCATACATGATATAATCTAGTGGAAACATTGCAATCCTGCCAATCTTCAAATCCTGAAAATCGTTAAGTCTGCTGAAATTTTGAATGGGACCAAAAATTCTACTTTCTCCATATGAAGTCCAATGAGGTTGGAACCACTCTCAAACATCCTGCAACAATTAATGATTATGTTAAAAATTTAAGTAAAAAGATGAAAATGAAAGATAAAAGAGAAGGTCACTTTTACTTTAAGAATTTAATATGACCATTAATTACTAGGGTGGGTGAAAGGGAGGGGGTGGGGACCTCTTTTAATAGCATTAGTAAGGTATCATAACCCTTAGTTGCACATCAAAACACCTCACAACTGCAACTTGCATGAGAAACATGAGCCAGGGTCCTTTTCTGAGCAGGACACACATGTCCTATAAACATGACACTTTGCAACTTCGTGTCGGACATGAATTAGGTCGAATCGTGTCCGACATGTTGGACACACGACATGGTGGGGGATTTGGACATATCATGTGACTTAGGTGTGGAGAGATGCCGTGATGGAGGATCACAACTCCATCATGGGGAATGATGTCTGGGAGATTGTGCCGAGGCCAGAGGGCAAGTTAGTGGTGACTTCCAGGTGTCTTTACAAGGTAAAACATGCAACAAATGGTAGTGTGGAGAAGTATAAGGCCAGATTTGTGGCTTGTGGGTTCTCTCAGAAAGAGGGAGTAGACTACGAGAAGACTTTTTCTCCTATAGCCAGATATTCCTCTATTAGAGCAATACTATCTATTGCTTCTGAGATGGGGTGGAGCATTCAGGTGGATGTGAATACAACCTTCCTCAATGGAGTCATTGTGGAAGAAGTATACATCGAGCAACCACATGGGTTTGAGGTCCATGACAAGGAGACACATGCGTGCAGGCTGAGAAAGCCCTGTATGGACTCAAACAGGCACCCAAAGCCTGGTACTCTAGGATTGACAACTATTTGTAGGGCATGGGCTTCACCAAGAGTGAGGAATATCCCAACTTATACTTCTTGTTGGTTGGTTTTGTGGTCCTCATCTTGGTGTTGTATGTGGATGATTTCATTTTGATGGGTGTAGAGAGGTTAATTGCAGGGTGCAAACCAAACTTAGCGTCAGAATTCGAGAAGAAGGATATCGGACCAATGCATTGCTTTTTGGGAGTTCAGGCTTGGTAGCGACCGAACAAGATCTTTCTTGGACAAGGTAAGTACACTTTTGAGATCCTGAAGAGTTTCAGCATGGAGGAGAGCAGATCGATGCCCACTCCAATGGTGACCAACCCGAGGAAGATTAATTCTTCAGATTCAGAGTTGGAAGACCCCAGGCAATACTGGCAACTGATTGGTTCGTTGACGTATCTGGTCAACACTCGACCAAACATCTGTTTTGCTGCTAACTCCCTGAGCCAATTCATGGTGGAGTCGAGGGAGGTTCATTGAGTGGAAGCAAAGCATGTGCTTAGATACTTGCAGGGAACAATAGGATATAGGTTGGAGTACCTTGGTGGTGATGGTGTGAGGTTGCAGGGGTACTCAGATTCAGATTGGGCAGGCAATGATACAGATCGGAAGAGCACCTCTGGGTGTTGCTTCAGTTTGGGGTCAACAGTCATTTCTTGGTTTAGCAAGAAGCAGATCTCAGTAGCATTGAGTTCAGTTGAGGCAGAGTACATGGCGGCTAGTTTAGCTAGTTGTGAAGCCATCTGGCTTTGCAAGCTACTCATAGGATTGTTTAGTTAGGAGCTTGAGTCGACCTTGATCCACTTTGATAAACAGAGTTGCATCAAACTCTTGGAGAATCCAGTCTTTCATGACAGGGCGAAGCACATCGAGATCATATACCATTTCATCATGGACAGGGTGTTGAAAGGAGCAGTCAAACTCCAATACATTCTTGCAGTACCTTGGTGGTGATTGTGTGAGGTTGCAGGGGTACTCAAATTCAGATTGGGCAGGCAGTGATACAGATCGGAAGAGCACCTCTGGGTGTTGCTTCAGTTTGGGGTCAGCAGTCATTTCCTGGTTCAGCAAGAAGCAGATCTCAGTAGCATTGAGTTCAGTTGAGGCAGAGTACATGGCTGCTAGTTTAGCTAGTTGTGAAGTCATCTGGCTTCACAAGCTACTCATGGGATTGTTTGGTCAAGAGCTTGAGTCAACCTTGATCCACTGTGATAAACAAAGTTGCATCAAACTCTTGGAGAATCCAGTCTTTCACGACAGGTCGAAGCACATCGAGATCATATACCATTTCATCATGGATAGGGTGCTGAAAGGAGCAGTCAAACTCCAATACATTCTTACAAATGAGCAGTTGGCAAACATTTTCACTAAGCTCTTGGTGAAGGGCAAGTTCATCTTCTTCAAAGACAAGCTTAGAGTGGTAGAGAATACCTTCCTCGCTAAGAGGGAGTGTTAAAGTTTGTAGCTCAGATAGGTATTTCTGCAAGTGTGTCTTCTTGTGGAAATTGTAATTAAATGTTTGTAGCTCCATAGGTCAAATTCGAAATGCTTGGGCGCCCAAGCAAGGAGGACACTTAGTGCCTTGAAGCCATCCCCAACTTACACCCCTTGTAGCCTCCCAAGTCATTCTTTTTGGTGGTGGAAACAATAACAATTGGATGCCTAATTAAACTACTCTCCAATCCTTTTCCCTTTCTTAGTAACCCTGGATCCACAAAGTGGCAAGGGGAGGGAATACAGGGCAAAGGTGAAGCACAAATATGATTACTTTTGCAATAATTTAAATTGACTTGGAAATTTAAAGAGCAACCCCACAACAATGGCACAAGTGGAGGACAAGCCTATCGTTTTTGCCAAGGTGGGTGTGATAAAAGAATTAAAATGACTTGGAAACTTAAAGAGCAACCCCACAACAATGGCACAAGTGGAGGACTAGCCTATCGTTTTGGCCAAGGTGGGTGTAATAAAAGAAATGCAAGAAGATAAATCTAATTCTAGCTTTCACGATTTTGCAAGGATGGCTTAGACCTATCTCTTTGCAAGGTGTGGACAATGTTTCCTAAATTATTACAATATCAGATTTTTATATTTACTTGAGAGAAGACAAACCCAAGAGACTCTCTTGGGTTGCTTACAATGCTTTAGAAGAAGAAGATGAAGGGGGTTTTGGCACCCAAGCTTTAGGAAACTTTGAATGTTTTGGGGCCCAAAACAAGTAGCACTCCACTTAATTTGTTGAAAATCTGCATAAAAATCAGCAAACTATGTTTTCTAGAAAATGCTACAAACACCAAGAATCTTGTTAATTTCTATCAGCTGAATGAAACATAAATTTAAATAGAGAAATATGAATATAAAAGTGAATTTTTAATGACTATTCTAGAGCCAAGAATGCTTATGAAAGAGAAGAAAATGGTGGATACAAGAAGAGGAAAATAATGGAAACTTTGGTTGATTGAATGAGTGAGTTTCTCACTCTGAAAATCACTCCTCCAATCCTCTAGTGACGTGCAAATAAGTATGTTTCTTGCTACACAAGACACAAGGAGGTGAGCATCTAAAAAACATGCAAAATACTTTGCTTGACTAGAAAGAAACTACCACAAAACTACTACTAATACTACTACTAATTATTCCCAAGCAAAATACTTTGCTTGGGTCTCCAAGTAAACTAGTGAATGCAAAACAAATACAAGAAGTAAAATGCACAATATTACCTCACAAACACCATGAAGAGCATCAAGAAGACTCCCAATGCACACAATAGATCCTCCAAAGCTTCCTTTATTATCCACAAAATGTTGCTACAAATACTTGTAGCAAGATTTACAATGAGAAAATGAGAGAGAGGGAAAAGAATGGGAGAAATTTTGGCATAATAGACTTGATCTAAGAATGGATGATGAAATGAGGAGGAGAGGCTTTCTTTTATAGATGAGGAAGAGGAGAGACCCCACTTGGATGAGCTCCAAGTGTCATAGATCCAAGGGGTAGTGTCTCTTCAAGGGGGGCGCACTTTTAGGGTTAGTGAGGTGGGTGAGGCTTGAGGGGTGAGTGGGGAAAACACCTTTCCCACTCATAAAAAATGATGTTAGGGTCAAAGGGGTGTACCACCAAAGTTTTGGGGGCCCTCTTGCATTGTTTTTTATTTCCCATGAGATTATGAGCAAGGGGGGTGCCCCTCTTCTAAGGAGATGGTCATCTTAGGTTGTTGGCTAAGCAAGGGGGGGTCTTCTAAGTGGAAAATCACTTTCCCAACTTAGGAAAAACATTAGGAATCCTTTTCCCACTCTCTCTGACGATTTTAGTGTCTTTTACAAAATTTGGCCATTTTAATTTAGCCAATTACATGCTGATATTTGGCTGACTTTGACTGCTCATGGACAATGACTTAGCAAAACTTGTCCAAATGAGTTGAGACTTGGTCCAAGAGTGTAGGGGTTCATAAACCATTTGATTTGAGTATTCATACCCCTATACAAAATCCTCAAGGACCAATTTTTTACATTTTACATAAAAAATAATTAAAAAATCTCAGTTTGTAGGAATTTTAATTATTTAAAAAATCCTATCAAAACTTAACGGAATTCCGCGAGACTCTAGGAGATGTCTAACATGGTCATTTACAACACTTCTAAACCTTAGTTATCCATAGGGCTCAATCATTAGAACACCTTTCACCACTTTGGAGAATTTATGTGAGTGAAAAACTCAAGGATAATTAAAATTGCAATTAAGCAAGGTTAATTACATGAGGAAAAAAAACACTCGATGAAAGGACTTCCCTAATGATAAAGTCCTAGGTAACTAGACAAAAATTGACTCATGCTAGCATATTACAATATTATCCCACGTAGGGGAGCGGACATTCCGAGTACATAGAAACGCATGCTAGGGGCAAAATTCGCCCTGTTGAGCAAAAAGTATTCAAAATGGTTATACTATTAGGTACATATCTTCATGATATATGCCGTTGAACCCTAGTCAAAATAGGTGGTCAACAGGCAGGAAGTGAGACTCGATCCATAACCAACGATAACTTTGGTAAGATAGCTTATTTACCTTAGATTCAAGGGCTCACTGATAGGATTGCCAAGGTATTGAGAAGAAAGGAGATCAAGGCCTCTTTCAAACCAATGGAAAGCATTAAGCAGAAAATCAGATCCATGAAAGACACTCTTGACCATCATCAATACAAAGGGGTCTACAAGGTTGAATGTTCTCGTGGAAAATGTTACATTGAGGAAATTGGGTGTTATTTTCAGGTAAGGATTAAGGAGCATAGTGTTGATATCAAGAATGAACGCACTTACACCTCGACACTTGTAGAGCACTCCCTAACTACCAAGCATCATGTATGCTTAGAAGACACCAAAAGCCTTACTAAAGAAGATCACTATTTTAAGCGTTGTTTAGGGAAGTAGCGGAGATTATCAAACACCCTAACAACCTTAATAGAGATCGGGGTTTGGAGATTAGTGAGAACTAGCTCCGTCTTATCCACCTCATGAGAACCAGGTTGATTAGATAGGTTTGCTCTTTGTTCTTGTCTCTATCCCTTGCTGTTTGTTTTCGACTCTCTTCTAGCTTTGAATCTTTGTGATATATTGCTAATTTAATCTTATTTAATTCTTTACCTTTCCTTTAGGGTTTTTTATTTTGTTAGCTTATGTTCTTGATCTACTTATTCTCTCTTTCCCTTGTCTTTGTTCTTTGGTTCTATTCTAATTTCTTTTATTTTGTTCTTTAGTTCCTTGTTTCTTTTTCTTTAGTTCTTCTATCATCATTTTTATAATGCTATTATTATTAATTTTTTTAATTTTCTTTGGAGTCTTGTTCCTTTTGACTTGTCTTTCTTTGTTCTTTTTAATCTTTTATTTTTTTTTGGTCTTTGTACTTTCCTCGATGTGTTTTATTTTTCCTTTTATTTTGTTTCCTTTTCTCTCTCTCTCTCTCTATGNTATATATATATATATATATATATATATATATATATATATATATATATATATATATATATATATATATATATATATAAACCTTCTTTTGTACTATCTATATTAGTCTATCCATTTCTTCTATTAACTATTTTTAAATATCTAGCTATTTCTTTTCATATTACTATTTATCCTTCTTCCTTCTTTTATTATTAACTTTCCTTATTATTTAATCTCGTTCCTTGTTTCCTTTTTTCCGTGGTTGGTCTGCATTTTCTCTGGTTGGCCAACTTCTTTGGGCCTCTTGTATTCATCTTTCTAGTTCACTATTTATCTATTCCTTTGCCTCTCCTTCATTTGACTGCTTGTCTTGAAGATGGATCTGGTTATAGGATCCGAAACAGACACAAAACACTACCACTATGGATCTTCCAATGAATTATGAAAACTCAAACCACAAAAGTTTGAAAACTCGAAATTACAGAATATTTCACGAACTCTAATGAAGAAGCTTGCCAAAAATTTGAGAGAAAATGCCCATTAATAAAGTTCTTGAAGTATGCAAGATTTGTAATGAAGAGAATTTATTTTTGACAGGCAAGGTATGGGAAGAATTGTAACTCCACACTTGATTCTTTTTCCGAAAAAGAAAAACTTTTTTTTCCAAAAAAAAGAATATACATATTCCCGTCCTTATAAGGACTGCTCAATACTTTCCATACTATTCTGAACAAAAAGGATTGTTACTTTTCTTCGAGTCTTTCCTTACCAATCCAAAACAAAACCTTTGACTCCTAAACATTCAAACCAAATGTACTTACTATTCCTATGAAAGGGGCCCTTTTCCATAGATAATCTTTAGACATTACAATTTTTACAAAATTCAAAAGATCCAACACCAAAAAAATAGAGAAGGAAAGACGTCTCCTCGCAGATCTGCCCATCAAAATATTCCTGGAAAAAAGGCGCTTCGTCCAGAGATCGCATCTTTGGAGAGCCTATCCACATTAGGGTTCAACTCCCTTAGGATGTGAGAACAAGAAGATCACTCAAGGTTGGCCAAGAAAGAATGAATCTGACACAGTATCGGCTGGAGACGAACCACTTGGACCTGTACTTTTTCATTGACCCAATCCATTGGTACCTTGGAGTCCCCCAATACTTTAATTTTCCTCAAATTTAACATTTTCACGAGGAATAGCAGAGCCCATAATGCGGAAAATTTCACTTTCATGTTAGATCCTCAACCAGGAGCGTATCTTACCTCATAAAAATGATCTCCAGAGATATGCAACAACGCCCCCACTCCACGTCTAGGGGGATGACCTTGGCTGGCTCTGTTGAAAAAGGCCCAAGGGACTCCTTCAAGTAGAGGGGGCATGAGAAGATTGCATTGTCTACGCTTTTTTGGTTCGCATCTAAAATCATCAATGAGCTTTATGACCAAGCCAACAACTTCAGGAGGAATAAATTGGTCTTGAAAAATGAATAAGTTCCTAGCCCACCATAAGAAATAAGCAAAAACGCACAACATGGAGCTGAAATCTTTAACTGCATGATCTCCCTGCCAGAAAGAAATCCACTCTTCCAGACTGCCATTGAGGGTGTGGGGACTAGCTTTAAAATGAGCAGTGACTATTGACCAAACATGATGGGAAAAGAGACAGTTAACAAACAAATGGATTGATGACTCGACATCACATCCAACTTGCACAATGATCATCTGTTGGGCCCCACCGAACCTCTTCTTAGACCATTATCCCACGTAAATATTTTGTCCTTGAGAGCCAACCACATGAGAACCTTTATTTTTAATGGCGCATGCATTTTCCAAACTGAAGACTGCCACCACTTCCTCTCACCTGTGAATGCTTCTTCCACCAAGGTTAAGTATCCCAACTTCGCCGTATACTTAACTGAATTTGCATTCTTCGATCAACATAATGTATCATCCATGTCATCATGCAAACTAATAAAATTTGATCTCAAATTTCTAACATCACTGTTCTATTCTACCTCTTTGCCACCTACTAAACCCAAATCTAAAGTCGACAACCATTCACTACACCTAGAAAAATCCTTCCCTCGGATACTTGCGTCGCATAGTGAGAAAATAACATTATTGTGAATATCAGACACAAGTTCGACTGATAACTTGTACACACTTTCCGACCCCTCCCATGGGTTCTTGCCAATTATTAGACTTTTGTTGTTTCCATTGATCCAAACTGTCCAATCACCAATCAAGGGGAAGGCATCGACCAAAGATTTCCACACAATTGAGCAGTTAGCCACTGACTTCCAAGACAATCAGAACCATTGTATTATCGACCTGCCTGTTAAGTATTTTTGACCATCACTCTACCCCAGAGCATATTTTGTGAGAGAGCTTCCACAAGCTCTTGGCTACTAAAGCCCTGCAGAACCAAAATATGTTCTTGATCCCCCACCCACCCAACTCCTTTGGCATTGCTAGACACGTCCATTTCACAAGAGGAATACCATCGACTTCCTTTCTTCCCAACCATAGGATAGGAACTTAAAACAAGCTTTTTTGATTTTCGACAGAATTCCTTTCGGTATTTTAGGAATGGAGGCCCAGTAGACCGGAATACTACTAAGCACTGATTTAATGAGAACAAGACGACCACCTCGTGATAACTAATGGTTCATCCATAGTGATATTCTCACTTGAATTTTTTAAATAGCCACAACCAATCATCAAATGAATATGCATTTGGTTTTAACATGAACCCCAAATATTTAAGCCCTTCTTCGATGCTTTTGTGGGAATAAGGGAGAATAATATCCAATTGGGCTTGGACATCTTCCCGGAGGGTGCTGACTAACATAGAGGACTTAGCATATTGATCTGTATTCCTGTGGATGAACATAATAGATCCAGAACCTCTCTGAGAGCCTGGAATTCTTGCACAGATCCTACACCAAAGAGTATAACACTAAGTTGCACGAAATGGGGAAACGTTTCCAATATTCCGAAACCGGGACGATATGAAACAGGACCCCCAAAAATGGAAACGTCCGGGGAAACGTTGATATATATATATATATATATATATATATATGTATGTATGTATATGTATATATAGTTTTTTTAAAAATAAGACATTATATTGCAAGAAAAACATGATACAAAAAAAATGCAATAATGATGCAAGAAAAACATTGAAAATGCAAAAAAAAAAAATATTTGACTGTTTGGAGGCCCCATGGCCCTCTTTTTTTTTCTTATTTCGCCTCAAAGACGCCTGAAACGCTGGCCGTACGGGCCGATACGGCCAGGAAACGCCGTCGGCTGTACTGTACGGCGTTTCCAAATCGGGAAATGCCATACGGTACGACCGGGGGCGTTTCCTGGCCGTACCGTATCGGTTTCCTGCCCGAAACCGGGGGGGGGCGGGGCGTTTCCTGCAACTTAGGTATAACATCATCAATGAAAAGAAAATAGGAAAGAAATTCAGATGGAGTGATTTTGATTCCTTTTAGGAGTCCTTTCCTTTTAGCATTCTGAATTAGCTTGCTTGAACCTTTCACTACTATAAGAAAAAGGAATGGAGACAACGGACATCCTGGACGGAGTCCTATTGAGGAGCGAAAGAACGAAGATGGAGCACCGTTTATAAGAACATCAAAGGAAGTTGACTCGATACACCCCATAATCTAGTTGACCGTAGCTAAATTCATTCCCATTTGTATTAGAGAAAGTTTGATAAAAACCCAACTTACTTCATGATAAGCTTTTGAGAGATCTAACTTCATAACAATGGAAGGGATGTTTTGGGTATTGATTGAGGGCATAGCTTTTTGAGTCAACACTATGGCATCATGGATTTTCCTTTTGTAAAGAAGGCTTAATTGCTCCTCAAAGATTATATTACTCATGATAGGATTAATTTTTTTCGCTATAATCTTTGAGGTGAGCTTATAAATTAAGTTACATCAAGCTATAGGTTTGGAGTCCTCAAAAGAGAACCTCTTGTTTCTTTGGAATCAAAGCGAGAAAAGTCATGTTGAAAGAGGTTAAAACTTCCCCTGACCTCTGAGATTCTTGGACCACCTTTAGTATGTCGTCCTTCAAGAAGTCATAAAAACCAAGAAAAAATTCGATGGTAAGACCGTTGGGACATAGACTCTTGCTCTTTTGAAAAGCTAAAACGGTAGCATGAATTCGCCTTCTAATATCTCTTCCTAAAGGGACTCATTCATCTCCTTGGTAAAGGACCTATTGAAAATATTGATGACTTTAAGAATTTCAGTTGTTGGGCACACAACAGGTTCCTTAAAGAGATTGGAGAAAAAGGCTTTCCCTGAATTGACGTTTTCGTCAAAGGAAGAGACAGCCTGGCCATTATGGTCCTGGATTTCCCAGATGGAATTCAAGTTCTTACGAAAATTTGCATACCTATGGATATATTTGGTATTATTATCACCCTCCTTAAGCTAGATCATTCTGCTCTTGAGGCACGACTTAGTTTCTTCATAGGCCAACAAATCCTGTTTCTTTTTTAGCAATTCCTTGAGCTTAGATTCTTCAATTTCTGAGAGCATGCTAGCCATCCTTTCCACTAGCGAAAACTCCAACTTAGATTCAATATCTCGAATAAGGGACTAGGTTTTCAAATTAAATTCCCACGCCCACGATTTGGAGGCATTTTTGAGTTTTTCTAAGTTTACGGTGAATTGCTGCATGTAAGAACTCCTAGCATCCTCATCTAGATGGGACCAGATAGACGAGGCCAAGTTTCTATATTCTTCTTCCTGAAGCCAAGACTGGTTAAATTTCAACGGAGGTGTCGGCTTAAACCCCCTTCTGACAATTTGCATGAAAATGGGCATGTGGTCAGAATAATTGGTCGTCGATACCGAAGACTTGAACGACTAGGGATTTTCTAGTAAATCCTCAGAAATAAGAAACCTGTCCAGTCTTTTGGTGACCATTTTCTCTCCTTTTCTCCCATTTTGCTAAGTTTGTGGCAATTTTAATGGTTCCAGATCAATTAGATGATTCTCTTCTATCTAGTGAGTAAAAAATCCTTCCTGTGGATCTTTTCGAGGGTGGGATCCCTAGACTTCCCTTAACGAGAGCGTAAAATTGAGGTCGCCTCCAAGAATAATATTGGGAGAAGACAAGAGACCGGACTCACTCAAGCCCACCCAGAATGGACACTTATCAACATATGGCTTGTACACATTGACCATCCTGAACTTAGTGTTAAGAAAACAGTCTTCAAGGTCAACCACTATACTTGACGAAATAAGAGAGGATCAGAAAGCTCTGAATTGAGGGCTCCACGCAGTGAGTAAGCCCCTCGATATGCCTTCTGAATCCATCGAACAAAAAGAAAAATCTTTTAACCATAGTTGAAGCCTTGTCACCTGCACACATTGTTTCTTGGATTATGATTATGTTCAGCTTGCTCGCCTGCATGAGTCTTTTTAGGGACAAAATTTTAGGGACGTCCCCAACCCCTTGAGCGTTGAAAGAGAGAATAATCATTGAGAACCCTTGACTTGGGCTTTCCCCGCTCCAAGGGCCTGTACAATAGTGGATTATTTTCTGTTTTTAATGTCCCTCGCTTGAATTTGTGCAAGCCAAATATGGGACTTCCTTCCCACCTGATTTCTTGGGGCTTTATCTAAAGCCAAACCCCCCACATAGACATCCATGGGACCCAACTTGACTCTTGATCTTAGAAGGTAATTAGACTTGAGGGAGGGCTTGGAAAATTTGTTGTCTGTTGAGTCAGCAGAAGGAGATAGGGGAGGGGAGGGAAAAGCGCCAGTCGAAGGACCAACTCTAGAGTGAAGAGGGGGAGAAGAAGGGCATGTAGGATGACTAGGGCTTAGCACTTCCGTCGGAGATAGAAACTTCCTCTCCATAGGAGGGATAAAAAAGGACGAAGATATAACACCTGTCGCTGAAGCTTCTGGGGTTGTACACAGAATAACAAAAGGATCTTCACTCTCAACAAGTTTCTTAGATGGAAGGGAAGAAACAGGGCTCAAAATGTTACCAGCGTTAGTACCTGATCAAGTCAAGGGGGGAGAGACACATGTCGCTTCGGACCGGTTGACCTTTGGGATGTGACAAAAAAACCCTCGACGAGTTCACCACCTTTTCACGACCATTCTTTAGCCGAAGCCTTCGCTTCCATGTATTTTTGAAAGGAATAAATTGCGACACAAGTCTTCTGCACTGTGCCAGGAGATGCCTGACCTCATGGCAACTGAAACATCGAAACGATACTCATCGGTAATCAATTCTCTGGAGCCACAAAAATCCACCACACACCAACTCTATTTCATCGAGCAAGCCAACACTCATATCCACCTCAACCTGCAACCACGCCCATCTCCTGTCTGTTTTTGTATCCCAATTGGATTCGCAGCTTATGAATTTGCCAATTTTGTTCTCGATGGAGATGAGCACCTCTTCATGCTAGAACACCAACGAAGGGTTTGAAAGAATTGCCCAAACCTTAACAGGTGAAAGAGGATCATGGGTTGGGTTGAAATTGATAGCCCACTCTTTAAGCACCAACCTTGAAGGACCCCAACCCCACACCTGGCTGAAAAAATATCCGTCAGATCCTTCCTCGACCGGAACTTGAAGTAGATCCACCCCCAAGCTAGCGTATGATACTCTGGACTGTACCACAGCACCTCCGACTAATTGACATCAATCCACTCCTGCAAAGCCGAAGGGCTCACAATTTTTCCACTAAATCTTCCCACCGTTGTTCTCCCCAGCAGCTCAGGAATCGCTCCGATGTCCACATCCACCTCGACCACCATCATGCTTCACTCTCTTCACCTTCCAACACTTGTTTTTTGGCTTCTGATTCATTGAAGAAGAATCCTGCTTCATCGCCTCACAAGCAACCTCCCTTAGACTTCTATTGTGTGACTCAATCTTCAATATGTTGTCGGCATGCAAGGTGAAAGAATGAACTTTGGGTGGATTTCCAACTGATCCTTTGAACGAAAGTGCTTGCTTGGAACGAGGAAAGCCCACTGGTGCATTTGGCTCATTTCCACCCACCGAGCATGAATGTGCATCACCCTTGGGAGGCTCGCCAGCTAGATCTACTCCCAATGGCCGATCAGACGGTCTTGGGCCCTCCTCGAAAAGCTTCTTGCTCCTTTGCTACTTCTGCACGAACTCCAAACTGGTGTAAAAGATCTCATATGAGCGCAAGACATCACCCTCGATGTCCACACCTTCGTCCTCCATACGACATCCCTGCAATGGAATAAATAAACCTGACATGTATGTGCTCCCGTCAGTAACCTTATCCCACCTAGCATCCACCTTTACCCAACAGGCCTTGGCACTGATGCGAACCTCACCCATAGCCTCTGTCGCCGTCAAACCAGAGCCTAGTTTTTTTTTCTTTCTAATTGCTTACTCCACACTTGATTCTTACATTAATGTGAAACAATTATAAATACAAATTGAGTGGCGGTTGGTCTTCACTTTTCATGTGACTCTTCATGTCATCTACGACTCTTCATATTTACAATGATATTTACATAAGAAACACAATTACAAGGATTACATGTCCAACATCTTCCCCCCCCCCCAATCCGAAGGAGTGTTTGTGTGTCCAAACATCATTCTGAACTAATCAAAATTTTCTCTTCCAAGCACTTTGGTGAAGATATCCGCAATTTGCTCATTTGTGGAACAATGTCTCAACTAAATAGTCTTGGCCTCTACATGATATCGAATCAGGTGATACTTTGTGTTGATGTGTTTAGTTCGTTCGTGGAATCTGGGATTCTTGGCCAACTTGATTGCAGAAGTATTGTCAACTTGTTAGCACACTTTTTCACTCTCCAATATGAGTTGATATAATAGAAAAAAACATTGATGAAGAGGATGCTAATTCAAAGAGAGAATGCCCCAAATTGTCACTGGCAAGCCTCCTCTCCATTCAGGTTGGTGCGTGCCAACATCAGGGGGAAGTCTCTAGGTACCAAGCTGCTGATTTGTACATGGTTTTCTGCAAAATAATACACAAAAACAACACCAAAAAGGCTTTGGACAACATGTAAACACACAACCAAAGCGTTGGGAAAAATAGTTCTAAAGTTGCTCGGAGGGATCCTGCAGTGTTAGCACAAGAGAGATGAAAGAGAAAAGAGAAGAAACCACTTAAAAGATAGAGAGATGTCATAATAAATGGTAAGAACTACTAATCAATTTTGCAAGAGTAAGAACAATATACCGACAAGAAGGAAAGTTCATGAAAAACACAACACTTCTTTATTATAGGCTTGCGAAAGGGTTGATTGTGCCACAATCAACAAGTCCACAACCAATACAATGACTATCCTTGCTCAAAGAGAGAGTAGCTAGACTAGAGAAAAGAGGGAGAGGGAGAAATGCATGGGGAAGGGAGAGAGTGTTAACTCATGTGAAGAATAGGAGAGTTAACGCATGGGGGAATAAATTAGGAATTAAATGCATGTTTAAACACTAAATTTGGCCAAAGTATGCATGAGTTAGCCAAAGAGGGAGAATGTACCCTATTTTTTAGGAATTTACCCTTTAAGAGAAATTAAAGGGGAACTATTGAAATTAATTTGCATGGAAAGTGAGTTAATGATGAGTGAGAGGAAATTAAGTGAGTGATTTAAGCCTTGATTGGCTCAAGCCCTAAATTTTAGGAATTTAGCTTTTAAGAGAAATTAAAGGGGAATTAATGATATTAATTTGCATGGAAAGTGAGTTAATGACGAGTGAGAGGAAATTAAGTGAGTGATTTAAGCCTTGATTGGCTCAAACCCTAAATTTTAGGGATTTAGTGTTTAAGAGGAATTAAAAGGTATTTTTATGGAATTAATCGCATGGAAAGTGAGTTAATCACAAGTGAGGAAATTAAGTGAGAAAACCAAGCCTTGATTGGCTCAATCATCTCATGGGATTGCCACCTCATCCATACGTCCTCTCTTTACTTTACTTAATTTTGCTTTAATGCTTTTGCCTTGGAAAGTGCACCCTTCATCAAATGATGCCAACTAGATGCCACATATCCCTGCATCATTGCCAAATGTCGGAATTTGACCCTACCACTTGTCACTTCTAGAGCCAACCACCCCTGCTATTTATAGAAACTACTAAAAATAGGGTTCGCCTCCTAAAATTTAGGAAACCATCCAAAACATCCTGGATGATTAGGATAACACCGCCATGTGTCACGACTCACACGTCTAAAAATAGACACTGTTAAAAATAGAATTTCCTCGCATGTCAATGATATCATACTCATCATATTCGATTTTTCGAGAGGATTCCAAATCCGTAATCAGAATCGACATGCAAGCCTTGGTGCTCCACCTGCTAAAAATAGAAATATCATGCATGTCACCCGAAAAAGGTCCAAAAGACTCAGAATGTCTCAAGGATCAATATTGTATACTCATAATCTCAATTTGAGGCCTAAAGCTCAACTTGCTAAAAATAAAAAGTTCTTGCATGTCACTCGAAAAAGTGTTTTCAGGCCCAGAATCCTACAAGGACCAACCTTGTATGCTCAAAACTGTCAATTGAGTCTCTTAATCACTGTCTCCTAAAAAGTAGGGATACTAGTTGTATGTAGACAACTCTCGCAAATGCATGGGAAACCAAGCTAGCTCTAACACTGAAACAAAAACAACCTTGTACCGATCCTGTACTTGTCTCTGATGGTAACCAACCTCAGAATCACACAAGTGCTAAAACGCTGGGAAAATCTCTGAATGCCAGCCGAAATAGTGCATGTTGGCTCTTAACCCTCAAGATTTTCAAGGGTGAAAATCTAGGGGTTAACACAACTAGAAGAGGAGTAAAATTCACTTGTTTCTCCTGCCTATCTTTAAGTATTTTCTTAAGCCACAAAATCTCCTTCATTGCTTCTGTAACTACCACAAATTCTTCCTTTGTTGTGGAATATGTTGGAACTGACTGTTTGCGTGATCTCCAGGAGATAGTTGTTGATCCAAGACTCATCAGATAGCCTGAAGTTGACACTCCATTTTCTTTATCCCCAACAAAGTCTGAATCAGAATATCCAATCAGGTTGAAGGCATCCACCTTAGAGTATTAGAGTCCAAAATCTTGAGTTCCCTTCAAGTATTTTAGAACTCTTTTTGCAGCAGACCAATGTCGTCGCAAGGTTTTTGCATGAACCTGGAAAGAATTCCAACAACAAATGAAATATCTGGTCTGGTGGCGGTAAGATATATAAGACTTCCCATAAGCTATTTGTACTTGGTTGTGTTAGTCCTTGAATTTGTCATGACTTTTCATCCACAAATTTCCCTTTTGTACCATGCTTTGTTTTCATAATTTTCCCCTTTGACTCTTTTCTTCTATATCTTGTAGTGTGTTTTTTGTTTGCTTAAGTGTATTTTGTCATGTATTGCTAGTTAGATAAAGTTTGAATTTTAGATAATTTGAGTATCTCCCATCAGATATGGAGCCAATTTCTATTAGTTTCAAAAATTTGAAATAGGCGTTACAAGAATACTGTCATTCTTGTAGCACCTGAAATCATGATTGATTCGAACGTGCTCAATCCCGAAAAATCATGTCAGTGATTATGAGATTATGCCAGAAACCCAACAATGAAAAAATATTATGACTTCATCATAATGAGGATCGGGATGCAGATGAAAGAAGATCGTGTTTGTACTGGCCAATGTTTACATCAAACTAGGGTTTCGGGCCACGTTTTAAAACACAAATTGTTATGATTTTACACTTGGTTTGTATCTATATCGTGGTCTAACAAACATTCTGCAGATAAAGGAGTCTTTTTATATTGTTTGACTGTCCAAGGAATTCCCGAAAGACCATCAGTCTGAAACCCTAGTACTTGTAGGGTAACGAGTACAATGGCTCCCAAAAAAGGTGGACAGATCAGTCAATTAGAACCTGAAGTAATAGAAATGCTTGAGGCTTTTCCCCAATTCATGCAGAAATTTAAGGATGCAGGGTGGTTCGAGTTCTGCTGTACATTCAAGGGATACCATGAAGAAATCTCCATGCTTTTCGTGCAGAATTTTGATGTATTTGAAACATTGGTGGGTGATGTGTTGATACATGTTACAAAACATTCGATTGGAGCAGCATGTAGACTGTTCGTGTATGGAGAGAGATGGTGGAAGAAGGAGAACCTGCCTGCTGACTTGACCAATCATTTTTTGATTCCAGAACATCAAAACCCTAATTGGAGTTAGGGTATTCCACATAAATGGTTTAAAGAGGAATGACAAACTGCTTTCTCAATCATTCGAAGTTTGTTTCATCAACGCCTCATCAAAACCTTGGTTTTGTATGCATTGAGAGAATTGCAACTTACCTGGAATTAGTTGCTTAATTCACTAAACATTGAAAAGCAGGATTCAAAACAAAGGGTCACTCTAAAAAAGAAATCGAAAAAAGGAAAGGGAACTCCCAAAAGTTCTGTAGAGTTACAAAAAGATTCCCCTGTATCTAGAAGACCAGGTCTTGCAAAAGAAAAATTCAGTTACAGCAGGAAATCAAGAATAGACTAGAAATGGATTCCTTTGTTTCAAAGCATGAATCTAAATGTTTTGACAGAGTTTACACTAGAAGGATGACAAAACATACAGCAGGGTAGCTCACAGAAGTCAAATTGCAACCTGAAACAAAATATCATGTGGAACCTGTAGAAAGGATCGCTAAAAAGAAACAAAGCAAAATTGAGAAGGGCAAACAAGTTGCAGATTATAAAAGCAGACCTAAAACCAGGGCAACTAACAAAATCAGGCCCAATTCGAAAGTCTTATTCGAGCCCTCTCTGAAGGAGAATAATTTGGTTATTCTTGATGATGATGCAGTGGAGAAGACCCCAAAGAAAATAAAGAGGACAAAGAAACAGTTGCAAATTCTAGAAACAGTGAAATCAAAAGATGAAATGAGAACAAGAAAGCCCAAGCTGTCAATTGTTTTAAATCAACCTGCACATGAGGAAGATTATAGTGGACATCAAGCAAAAACTGGGGATGCATCAGCAAAGCAAAATATAAAAAATCTGCATATAGTAATTAAATAATTCAAGCATGAGAAGAAAGGCGTTGTTGCCGTCCTAATACACACTTGCTAACGTGAGCTAAGTCCGGCTCACTTAGTGTGTCCTCGGAGGCACAATGCCTAGGTTCTCAGTCCACACTGTCACCTTGACTGGAACCTCTTCCTTCTAGGCTTACTCCTAGGGAA
>ML782958.1:400742-422792 GCA_009831015.1 Picea engelmannii | reverse complement strand
TTTTTACAAAAATTACAAAAATGACTTAGCAATTAAAATTGTTGTTTTGACTGACTTTGACTCCGGGTGGACAAATGCATAGCAAACTTTGTCCGACTGAGCTGAAACTTGATCTATGGGTGTAGGGGGTGCCATTCCATTTCTTTTGAGCACAAATACCCCTATAAAAAACCCAAAGACCCAGTTTTTACAATATTTGCTCAAAAAACATTTAATCAATTAAATTTTTAAAAATTTAATTAATTAAAAAAAACCTATCTAGACTCGACGAAATTCCACGAAACTTTCTACACTGTCTGGCATGGTCATTTACAACATTCCTAAACAATAACTACCAAAGGATGAGACCATTAGAACGTTGTTTACCACTTTGGAGGAATTATTGCATGTGTGGAGGGAAAAACTCATGGGAAGTCAGCCAGGCTCGAAAGCCCAGTTGACAACCTGAGGATAAAAAACCCTCGGTGAAAGGAACTCTCCCAATGAAAACATCCCAAGGTACCTGACCTAACTATGATCCATGCAGACTTATTACATTATCAACCCACGCAGGGGTGCGGAAATTTCGTTTACAAAATTTTGTGCTGGAGCATCAAATGCCCAAGTAGAACCAATACTGTCTTCATCATATCTGTATCAGGTGATGTATACTTCATGGCACATGAGTTGACCCTAGCTGAATAGGCGGTCAACAGGCGCTATTGAAACCTTCCTATAGCTTGTTGTTTTTTTCCTGTTTTAGACACTAACTTTGGGCACGTTCTCCGAGAAACTGGAGACGAATTTAAAAAAATTGGAAAAAGGTTTTTGTTAGGAACATATTGATTTAGAAAAACCTTTCTCAGTTTTGCAACAACTATCACGGTTTAAGAGATTCAAATAGATCTTTGAGGCCTATATTTCAAGATTTCTCCAAAATCAGTTTCCTATTTTAGACACTAACTTTGGGCACATTTTCCGAGAAACTGGAGACAAATTTTAAAAATCTGGAAAAGGTTTTTGTCAGGAACAGACTGATTTAGAAAAGCCTCTCCTAGTTTTGCAACAACTATCACAGTTTGAGATATTCGAATAGATCTTTAAGGCCTATTTTTCAGAATTTCGCCAAGCTATTTCTTGCAAAATTGCATGATCAATCTCATCTCCTATTTTTTAGGGATCTTGAAATCAAGTATTTGGATACTTTAAGGATTTGTTGCATCATATCTATGAAGAGATAGGCTCCTTATGCCTTTTTGAAGCATGGAGGATTGGTTTTGACCCCTGTTTTCAGTACCTTGGCTGTAGTAGTATATTGAAACAGATTTGTCCCAGATTTGGAGTTTCAGTTGCCAGATTTCATGAGGATGATTACCAATTCGAATTTTCTTCCTTGATTTCTGGATATTATGGATAGAGTTCACTCCCTAGAAGGTTGTAATGTGGTTAATAATCATTTTTCTATATAAATCATGAAGAAAGAGGTTGGAGGGAGTTGGGAATAGTGGTATTTTGGAAAACTCTGTTTCTGATTGTAAAGACTAAGACTTATTTCATTTTGCACTAAATGGAAAAGGCTATCTGATGGTTAGAATTTTCCTCTTGTCTTTTCTTCTTTCTTTTCTTACTTGAATGCATATTTATCTTCTGCGAAGCATTTGATATATCTTGTTTATGATTTAAGCCAGTGAAGATTTTCCTGATTGCTTGTTCATAACTTGATTTGTGTTGAAGTACATGTTTTTTGTTCTTGAATGATAATTGGGAATAAGGATTTCCTATGCGAGTGAACAGGTTGGAAACTTACATATCTTTGTCTTTCATGTTATAATTTGCTATCTAATTCATCAGGGTGACTACCATTTACTAAGCAAGTGTGATAGGAATTTGTTCTTGTTATCCGAGATTGATATTATTATTTTTCCCGCTGCTCAACCTTGAAATCAATTTCAAAACCCAAAACACATCTTTATTTATAAAAAACCATTGCAATAATTTGAAGATGCCCTAGCTTGCCCTTTAATAGTCAAGTGCAACTTTAGGGACTAACAGGTTGCATCCTCAAATTCATTCCCTTCCTTTGATGTGAGTTTCAAATTTTGTTCCATTGGAGTAGAAACAAGATTACACTCAATCATGCCAAACTTTTTATTTTTATTTTTAACATGTGGTTCACGACACTGAAGATTGGTACTCACTACGTCCACGACCCCCCCCCCAAAAAAAAAAAAATCTGCGAGAGAAGATGTGGATGCCGATTATCATATAGACCCATTTAAGGGCATCACATGTCACTTACAAGGAATTGAACATGGGTGGGGAGGGTAACAACCATTCCTCCCAACCACCCAAGCTACATCCAATGGAAAGTCATGCCAAACTTGTTCAACAATTCTCCAACATATGTCTTTTGGGAAATGAATATATACTTTGGATTTTGATTCACTTCAATGCACATATAGTAATGAAGATGTCTCAATTATTTCATCTCAAAGCCTTTCTTCAACTCCTTTATGGATGCAATGTAGCTTTGATTGTTCCTTGTTATCAACAGATCATCTACATATACTACAAGATATTCAACAATTTTGCCAACTTTCTTGACAAACAAAGCTGCATCATCAAGATTGTAGTGCTTGAAATTCAATTTCAGAAGATGATCAGTTATCTTTTCATACCAGGCTCGAGGTGCTTGTTCTAGGCCATATAAGGATTTGATGAGCTTGCATACTTTCTATTCTTGTCCCTTCACCAAAAACCTTCTGGCTAAGACATGAAAACATTCTCTTTCAAGTCTCAGTTCAAAAAAGCAGTCTTTTCATCCATTTGATGAATTTTATCCATTACGTGCTGCCATGGAAAATAGAGTATGGATGGTAACTCATTTTGTTGCGGGGGAAAAAGTCTCCTCATAATCAATACCTTCTTTCTGTGCAAATCCTTTTTCCACGAGGCTTGCTTTGTGCTTGTCAAGTGAGCCATCTAATTTGTACTTGTTCTTGAATACCCACTTACGGCCAATTGGTTTGGTTTCAAATGGAGGATCCACTGACTTCCACGTCGCATTCTTGATGAGAGCATCATATTCCTTCTGCCTAGCTTCTTTCCATTCATTATGAGAAGTGTCTTCTTCAAAGGAAATTGGTTCAACGTTACTAGATAAATTCAAATCCCAATCATATAAGACATCCATATCATCTAATCACCTGAATTTGAATTATCTACATCACCTCCATCTTCTCTTGAGGAACTTTTGGTTCCTATCTTTTCGACTTCATCAGGATGAACACTTTTAAGTGTTTTAATGAGCCATTTTGGTGGACCATTCTGAGATGGTTCAGGTTGCTCAGCTAATTGAGACAGTGTTGGATTCTCATCAAGACTCAACCTTTAAATCCTCTCAATCACATCATTCCAATGATCCTTAGGAACTTCTTCACGAGGGGGAGATGTTGCTTCAAAAGAACAAGGAGATTCCATAGATTAACCCAAGATAGGGATCCCCCCTTCAAGATGTAGAATCTCATCATCAAATTCATGATGTCTTTACACGAATGAATTTTTCCTGATGATCCAGTTGCCTCTCAACAATTTTGTCATTCTTGGAGGATTCAAGAAAGATTACATCTTTGGAAAGAATGAATTTATTGTTTGCCTCATCGTAAAGACGATATCCTTTGGTGGGATTTGAGTACCCCAAGAAGATGCACTTCCGACTCCTTGCATCAAGCTTGTTTCTTTGCTCCTTTAGGAATTAAGGCATAGCAGGTGGAACCAAAGACCCTCAGATGCCTCACCGAAGGAATGTGGCCATACCACATTTCATAAGGAGTCTTGTTTTCAAGAGCATGAGGTGGACACTTGTTTTTCACATAAGCTGCACATAGAACTGCATCAGCCCAAAACATCATTTTACATTCTTGAAAAACATCATGGAACGAACCATATTTAGGAGAGTCATGTTCATTCTTTTAACTACACCATTCTATTGAGGATTGTATGGAACCGTGGCTTGATTTTTGATCCCATGTTGGCGTAAATAGTTTTCAAAATCATTAGATGTATATTCTCTTCCATTATCAGTGTGAAGAGAGCCAATACGAGATTGAGCTTCATTTTGATCCATACACAAAAAAAATTATAAGTTTCAAAAGCTTGCAATTTTTCTTTCCGCAAGTGCACCCAACACATACTGGTGTAATCATCAGCAAAATACATGATATATTTATTGCCATTTGCAAAAGGAACAGACATAGGGCCACACGAATCATAACGTATCAATTAAGGTTTTCGACATGCTTTGGAAGTAGAATCATGGAATGGTTGTTTGCTATGCTTTCCAAGGATACAATCATCACATTGCTTCAGGTTCTTAGGAATAGTAGGCAAACCAGAAACACCTTTCTTTTTCAACAAACGAAGACTGTCATAATTAATATGACCAAATCTAGCATGCCACAAAAGACTAGATGGCTTTGTACCTTCACAGTGATGAGAGAGGTATGCAACATTTTATGCATTTTCTATAATGATCAACTATCTAACCAAGATCACTCAGGTTCGTGATTAGTTGGTAGCAGTTGGGGATGTTGTGACAGATGAAGAGATGGTGAGGATGGCCCTGAATGGTTTCACTAAGCCATGGGCCTCATTCATAAAGGGCATTGTTGCATGGGAGACACTTCCCAAATTTGACAGGCTATGGGATGATTTCATCCAAGAGGAGATTTGGGAGGAATCTCTTACAGGCCAATAGAAGGGTGATGATGAGAATATGGCTCTTGCTAGTGAGGCAAGGAAGAGCAAGGGAAAGGGTCCGGTCAAGAGGAATATAGGTGGAGAGTCGACTTCACAGGATGGAAAGAAGAAGGATTTGAACAAAGTGAAATGCTTTGCGTGCCACAAGAGTGGTCACTATGCTTCATAGTGTCCTGAATGAAAGAAAGGGTAGGGTAAGTCCCAGTAGGTAGCGACATCTATAGATACTCAAGTCAAGGAGTTTGCTGAGAGGTTTGATAAGGATTTTTTGTTAGTCTCTTGTCTTTCTAGCATAATTTCCAATGGTGCCTGGTTTGTGGATAGTGGGGCTTCTCATCACATAACGGGGACACAAGAATTGTTCACCAGTTTGTCAGAGGAGGACTTGGATCTACATGTGGAACTTGGCACCAATGCCAAATGTGGTTTAGGAGTTGGGACAATCAGGTTTCAGCTAGAGTCGGGAGGTTTTCTGGAGGTGGTAGATGTGTTGTATGTTTCGGAGCTCAAGAAGAGTTTGCTCTCAGTGTTGGAAATGTAAGACAGGGGATACACCATCACTTTCGAGGATGGTCATTTTCTTATTCAGCTGAAAGGATCTAGCCTTGACTTAGCACGAGTTCTTGGTAATAGAGAGGGAAATCTATACAGGATGAAAGCCCAAGCATCTTGTGCTATGTTTCATGACAGTGATGGCCCGTGCGAGCTTTGGCATAGGAGGATGAGTCACTTGCATCATAGAGCGCTACCTGCACTAAGGGAGATTGTCACTGGTCTTCTGGAGTTCAGTGTGGAGTGGTAGGGAGTATGCAAGGGGTCAGTAGAGTCAATGAGAGGGTCCAGTTACTTTATGACCTCCATTGATGATTTGTCTAGGAGGATGTGGATCTTCTTCATGAGGACCAAGAGTGAGGTCTTCAGTCGGTTTTAAGAGTTTAAGGCTTTTGTGGAGAATTGGACAGGAAAGAAGATCAGAGTTTTGAGGTTTGATAATGAAGGTGAGTACACCTAAAAAGACATCAACGATTTCTACAGGGAAGAAGGGATAAAGAGGGAGCTAACAATACCTTAACCCACAACTGAATGGGGTTGTTGAAAGGAAGAATCAATCCATCGTTGGAGTTGTTGAGGCTATGATTCATGACCAGGATTTGCCCATGTCCCTTTGGGCAGAGGCATGCAATACGAGAGTGTATGTACAAAATAGGCATCCTCATAAGGTCTTGGAAGACAAGACTCTAAAAGAGGCATTCATTGGAATGAAGTCGAAGATTAGCCATTTTCGCATTTTCGGTTGTGCAGTGTATATCCATATACCAGCAGAGAAGAGGACGAAGTTGGAGCCCTCGAGAGAGAAGGGCTTATTTATTGGCTATAGTGAGACCTTGAAGGCAGATAGGATTTGGATTCTAGTGCAGAGGAAGATCTTGGTGAGTCTAGATGTCAGGTTTGAGGAGGTCTTGGCATACAAGAAGTCTCATGAGCCTACTCCAGTGATAAAAGACAAGGAGCAGGAGGCTCTGAAAGATGAACAATGCTCCTTGGCTACTTCCAATTCAAGAAGTCAGACTTTAGGTTGGGAAGAGGAGTTCAAGGATCCTTCCAGTTCTTTCATGAGGAAGCCTCGATGGCTAGATCGAAGATTGAGGGATGCTCAGGAGCATGTGGAGTGTAATGTTCCCAAGGCAATTTTTTTTGCTTGGAACACTAACTAACCACTGAATTAACTGTTTTATTGTTTATATGTGTAGGTTGGCCTCTCAAATTTCGGCCTTAGTGTTATTTTCAGTTATTCACATAGATCATGAAGATATACTCAATACAAATGCAAGATCTAATCAGTACACAAGATATGGAACTCCAAAGGCATAGATCTGACCTTATTATTATGAAAAGCAAGAACCTAATACAATATGGGAGCAGATCTGGAATAACATTAGATGGCTCCAAGATAGAAGATATGAGTTGCTACAAAATGCTCCCGACAATACAAAATAAGACTCCAAAGGCTAAATATGTGATGAAGACCAAATACAATAAGAGATAGGTTCATGTCCAACCCCCCTAGCTACTGGCACATCCTGTTGGATAGATGAAAAGGCCAAGGTTTCGGCCCAGCTGAAGGAGCTCTCCATATGATGCCAAACTTCACCAAAAGATAGATTGGGGCAAGGGAAATCCCTCCCTGAAGTATGAAGTCCAAATGCCAAGTCTTCTCCCTCCAAACTGCCAAAACCCTAATCAAGCCTGCACCCCCCTGAAACCCTGAAATGCCCAATAATTCGGCACTGATGAAGGAGGCCTCCAAATCCCTTGAAACTCTCTACAAATGTAGACAGGGTCAGATCTGAGGTGTAACTCCCTCAAACTGCCAAGATCTGAATCACAGTTGCGCCCTCCTTCTCTCAAAACCGTCCCAAAGCCATAGATGATGATCTAGCTAAAGTAGCTCTCCCAAAATGCTCCAAAGTTAATGATCAAGGCCCTGCAAGTAAAACCAAAATGCTAGAATGTCTCCAGACCCTGTCACAAGGTTGGATCGAACTCTTCCTCATGAAATGATGCACCCTGGTTGGAAAAACCCTCAATGGTATGGCCCTGCTGCCCTCCTGGATCGATGATGGAACCTGTGAAACTATAGAATGGTGTGGGTGGAGTATTTCATCCCCAAGACCAAGCTTGATACAAGGTGAGTGGAATCTTTCACCAGTGAGTTGTTCTCTAGGGTTTGTAATCTCAAAACCCTCAAAATTGTTGCTCAAGAGCTCAATAACCAAATACAATGATATCCAAGATGAGTGAGAGTTGCACCCTAGGCTTTCCTTTATACTTCTTTTCTATTTCTCTAACCCTTAGGGTCAACTCCTAAGTGAACCTCAAGTGCTCTATTCCTTCATTGAGTTATTCTTTTACCCTTTTTACCTTTTTCCAAGTCAACTTCAAAATATAACATTGAGTTCGCTGACATTTTCCCATGTTGTATGAGACTATGGCCTAGTGAGGATGTCTATACCAGTAAGTCTTCCCAGACCTCTTCATTAAGAGGTGGGGGACATCACAGTCTCCCTTGCTAGAAATTCCTTGTCCATAAACAATTCCGAACTTGTGTCCCGTACCACCTGTTCATTCTCCCACGTGGCATCCTCAATGGGAAAATCCTTCCATTTGATTAAGTATTCTTTGATGCTTCTCCTTCGGAGTTTCTTCTCCAGAACCTCCAATATTTCCTCCGGTACCAAAACCAGTTGCCCCTCTTCATCTAGAGGCGGCAACACCTCCAGTGGGGTGATGTGTTGGCCGATGGCTCTCTTCAGAAAGGACACGTGGAAAATATTGTGTATCCTGCTTCCCTGTGGGAGCTCCAGATCATAAGCTACGACCCCTACCTTCCTACTGATCCTGTAGGGACCAAAGAAACGGGGCTAGAGCTTTTCTGCTCCACTTCTTTTGATAGAAGCCTGTCTATATGGTTGGACCCTTAGGTAGACTAAGTCACCAACCTCAAAAGTACGCTCTACCCTGTGTTTGTCTGCCTAGACCTTCTGCTTATTCTGTGCCCTCTGTAAGTGATCCTTCAACTCCTTGAGGATGTCTTGACTTTGCTGTACCCAATCTTGTACCATCGGAGCTCTGTTGTCACCAAAAGCAATCTCTACGAAAGAGAGTGGGTCATAAATGTACAACGCCCTGAATGGGGTCATGCCTATGGACATGTGATGGGTGGTGTTGTAACAATATTCCCGCAAGTGTAGCCACCTAACCCATGCCTTCTGCTGCCTTGCTACATAGTTCCTGAGATAGCCTTCCACCCATTTGTTTACTATTTCGGTCTGCCCGTCCGTCTGAGGATGATAACTAGTGCTAGGGGTCAAGGCCGTACCAACCACCCTGAATAACTCCTGCCAGAACGTACTCATAAATCAGTTTCCCTTGTCACTAACAATGGTTTTGGGTAGACCATGTAATCTGAAGATCTCCCTGAAAAATAATTCGGCCACCTGCGCTGCACTGAAGTTTGTAGCAATGGAAAAGAAGTGTGCAAATTTCATCAACCTGTCCACTACTACGAAAATACAATCCTTACCCTGCGCCCTTAGCAACCCGGTGATGAAGTCCATGGAGATGCTCTCCGATCTGTGCTCTAGGATGGATAAGGGTTGCAACAATCCTGCTGGGTGAGTGTGCTCATCCTTATTCTCCTAACAAGTAGTACACTCCTTGACATGATTCATCACATCCTCTTTGAGGCCCTTCCAGGAGAACCTCGCCCTTGCTTTTATGTCTTGCCAATCCCTTGGTGCCCTGCCACCGGTGAGTTATGACATACCTATAATACCTTGGCCTTGAAGGTCGATTCAGGAACCAAAAAGATTCGGCCCTTGAAATAGATGATGTCATCGATGACCCTAAAGTTATCATCCTGTATTTGCCCATCCATCACCTGACAAGCGAACTGATTTTTGGAGTATTCCATCACAAGGAGGTCCTTCCAATCAACTGATACATCTGTCATGGCATAGAGTGATGGCCTCCTGGACAATGCATCTGCCACCACATTGTTTTTCCATTTGACGAATTCAATGTCAAAGTCATAGGTCTATATCCTGCTGACCCATTTCTGTTGGCTTTCATTTAAGTCCTTCTACTCCAAGAAGCACTTAAGGTTGTTGTGATCTGATTTCACCACAAATCTAGCACTGACCAAGTATTGCCTAAATTTGGCCAAAGCGTGCATGATGGCCAACATCTCTTTGTCGTAGATGGTGTAAAGTAGCTCAGGTCCCCTGAATTTTTGGCTCTCATAGGCAAGAGGGTGCCTATTCTGCATTAGTACGGCCCCAATGCCTTCTTCGGAAGCATCACACTCCAAGGTGAAAGGTTGGCCGAAATCTATTAAGGCTAAAACTAGGCATGTGCTCATCACTTTTTTCATCTTGTCAAATGTAAATTGGGCTTCCTCACTCCATTTGAAAGCTCCCTTTTTGGTCAAATTGATCAAAGGTGCACAAAGTTGTGAGAACCCTTTGACGAACTTCCTGTAATAAGTGCAAATGCCTAGAAATCCCCTCAACTCTGTAAGGGTTTTAGGTGTAGGCCACTCCACTATGGCTTGAATCTTCTCCTAATGTACCTGTACTCCTTTAACTCCAATAATGTGTCCCAAGTAGACGACCTCTGTCATTCCAAATTCACATTTGGACTCCTTGGCATACAATGATTGATCCTCTGTGATAGTCAAGATCTGGTCCACATGCTGAAGGTGTTCCTCCCATGTCTTGCTATAGATTAGCAAGTCATCAAAGAATACGAGGAGATGCTTCCTCAACTGCTTGTTGAAGACATGGTTCATACATGACTGGAACATGGCTGGGGCATTGGTTAAACCAAATGGCATCACTAAGAACTCATAGTGTCTATAGTGACACCTGAAAGCGTTTTTGGGGATGTCCTCCTCCCTCATTTTGATTTGATGGTATCCAAAGCGTAGGTCAATCTTAGTGAAATAAACAGCCCCATGGAGCTCATCCAATAGCTCATCAATCCTTGGAATGGGATACCTGTTTTTGATTGTCTTCTTGTTTAGTGCCCTGAAGTCGATGTACATGTGCATGGTTCCATCCTTCTTCTTGACCAACACCACTGAAGAGGCAAAAGGGATGGAACTTGGTTTGATGTGCCCCATATCCAAGAGCTCTTTGATTGCCTTTTCTATTTCGTCCTTGTATTTCTTTGGGTGTCTGTAAGGCGTGGTGATGACTGGCTTTGCCCCTTCCTCCAACTCAATGATACGCTCAAATCCCCTGCCTGGTGGCACACCTGGTGGAATAGGTCCAAACACCCTACTGTGTTTGTCAATGATTCTGTGAATCTCTGGTGCGTAGTGAATCTTCCCCTTTTTGTGCATGGTTCCATCCTTCTTCTTGACCAACACCACTGAAGAGGCAAAAGGGCTAGAACTTGGTTTGATGTGCCCCATATCCAAGAGCTCTTTGATTGCCTTTTCTATTTCGTCCTTGTATTTCTTTGGGTGTCTGTAAGGCGTGGTGATGACTGGCTTTGCCCCTTCCTCCAACTCAATGATACACTCAAATCCCCTGCCTGGTGGCACACCTGGTGGAATAGGTCCAAACACCCTACTGTGTTTGTCAATGATTCTGTGAATCTCTGGTGCGTAGTGAATCTTCCCCTTTTTGTCCACACGTGCCGAAATCTTGCACTCAACAGCATACACGATTTCCTCTCTCCTGAAAATGGCCTCCATCCTCTTTGTCGTGACTACCTTGGCTGAGTTACCTGTCATGCCTTTGAGGACTACCTTTCTTCCACTCTCCTCTGTGAAAGACATCTCCATGGTTTTGTAGTTGGTGGTGATAAACCCCAACGTATTGAGCCACTGTACCCCAATGATTATGTTTGTGTTTGGAAGGTCCATCACATAAATATCCTGCACTAAGTTATGCCTGCCCAGCGTAAGCTTCATTCCCAGAATGTGCTTGTTACATGGCATGGTGCTTCCTCCTGCTACCTCCACCTTGAATCCTTCAAACTCAAGCATGGCTATATGCCTCCTCTGTAGCAATATTGAGCAATGAAGTTGTGGGAGGCTCCTCCATCAATCAACACTGACACCTTCTGCCCCTGCAAGACTCCTCTCATCCTAAAGGTGTTGTACTTAGGCACCCAATTGATGGATGCCAAAGTAGCTCTCTCCTCTGCCGTACTGTCATGACCTACAGCCTCCTCCTCTGCAGTTTAGGTGGTGTCTACCTCTATGTTCTGGATGTGGCCGAAATCTTCATTGTCTAATGTCACCTCTATGTAATGAACTTGGCCATGGCCCATGCATTTGTGGGATGGGTTCCATGGCTCTTTGCATGTGTAGCATAGTTGCTTCCTCCTTAGTTCTCTTCTCGTATTCTCGTCCATCCTACCTCTCCCCCTGTCAAACCCCGTTGGGTCTTTCCCTCCTGGGTTCATTGGAGGTCTTTGCTCTCTACCTCCTATGTTAAGAGGTGGTCTAGGCACAAATTTCGGCTTTGCAGCTGGCCCTAGATCTCTCGTCCTCCAGATAGCATCCTGCAGGTTGGTAGGCTTAAAAGCCTTCACCCAACCCTTCAAGGGTTCCATCAAACCCTCAATGAAGAGCATCATGAGTCTAGACTGTGACACGTCTTGCACCATGACTACTAGCCTATGGAATTCCTCAATATAAACCTCTGGTGCTCCTGTCTGTCTAAGTTGTGTGAGCTCCCGGAAATGTAGCTCAAGATCCCCCCTGGTCAAACCTGTCAATGAGTCTCTAAGTGAACTCTGTGTAGGCCATTATCTGATTGGGGCCAAGTGTGTTCAACCCATGATACCACCAATCATGAGCTTTGCCATCCAAGTACATGGTGGCAAACTTGATGGCCTCCATCTCCCGCATAGGATTAAGTTGTAGGTAAGTGTCTAGTTTCTGTACCCACGCTTGTGCAGTTATCTTAGCCGAACCATCAAAGTAAGGAATCTCCATCTTCCCAGCCCTGCGCTCAAACTCATAGTTGCTCTTGTGGTGCGACCTGGGTTTGTGCCTGAATTTGATTTGACAATACTGATCTAGGGTCATCTGCCTTTGAACTGACAAATTCAATTGGTTGTACTCCCTGGAACATTGCTCAAACTGATCAACAAAAGCATCTATGGGTTCAAGCTGTGTGGGTTCATCTGTGAATGTGGGCAAGTACGGTCTAGGAGTAGCCCTGCTACTTGTCTGTTCTAGTGGCGCTCCCCCTCCATGGCTCCCCTCAGAATAATGATAGGGAATGTGTTCCTGCTGATACCTGTTTCCTCCATGAGATCCACTAGTTTCCTTATTGGCATAGGATTCTGGCCCTTTCCCCTTGTGATTCATTCCCATCAACAACTCTGCTATTCTTGTCTGGTTTTCATCTACCTTCCTTAAGGTCTCAGTTATCTCGACTTGTCCCCTACGGTTTGCCTCCTGGTTCTCCTGTAAGTGGGTGACCAATTCATTTTTTGTCATGTTTATAGATTTACGAAACTCTTGTGCTAAGATTGCCAAGCCCTGTGGCTCAATGTCATCACCTGAACCCTCCATCTCGGCTTCTGTCTCACTTGTTTATTTCTTCCTTCGGCCCATATAAATGCCACTGAATTTCTGCATGCACTAATCCTCATAGGATGGGAGGGCACTAATCCTCACAGGATGGGAGGATCAGAGCTCTGATACCACTGTAATGTTCCCAAGCCAATTTCTTTTGCTTGAACACTAACTAATTTCTTCATGATATGTGCAGGTTGGCCTCTCAAATTTCGGCCTTAGGGTTATTTTCAGTTATTCAGCACAGATCATGAAGATATACTCAATACAAATGCAAGATCTAATCAATACACAAGATATGGAACTCCAAAAGCATAGACCTGACCTTATTATTATGAAAAGCAAGACCCTGATACAATATGGGAGCAGATCTGGAATAACATCAGATGGCTCCAAGATAGAAGATATGAGCTGCTACAAAATGCTCCCAGCAATACAAAATAAGCCTCCAAAGGCTGAATATGTGATGAAGACCAAATACAATAAGAGCTAGGTTCACGTCCAATGCCCCTAGCTGCTGGCACATCCAGCTGGATGGATGAGAAGGCCAAGGTTTCGGCCCAGCTGAAGGAGCTCTCCAAATGATGCCAAACTTCACCAAAAGATAGATCGGGGCAAGGGAAATCCCTCCCTGAAGTATGAAGTCCAAATGCCAAGTCTTCCCCCTCCAAACTACCAAAACCCTAATCAAGACTGCGCCCTCCTGAAACCCTGAAATGCCCAATAATTCGGCCCTGATGAAGGAGGCCTCCAAATCCCTTAAAACTCTCTAGAAATGTAGATTGGGCTACCACAAGCCCCTAGGAGAAGTATCCCCCTCAAACTGCCAAGATCTGAATCACAGTTGCGCCCTCCTTCTCTCAAAACCGTCCCAAAGCTGTAGATGATGATCTAGCTGAAGTAACTCTCCCAAAATGCTCCAAAGTTGATGATCAAGGCCCTGCAAGTAAAACCCAAATGCTAGAATGTCTCTAGACCCTATCACAAGGCTGGATTGAACTCTTCCTCATGAAATGATGCGCCCTTGCTAGAAAAACCCTCAATGGTATGGCCCTGCTACCCTCCTGGATCGATGATGGAACCTGTGAAACTATAGAATGGTGTGGGTGGAGTATTTCATCCCCGAGACCAAGCTTGGAACAAGGTGAGTGGAATCTTTCACCACTGAGTTGTTCTCTAGGGTTTATAATCTCAAAACCCTCAAAACTGTTGCTCAAGAGCTCAATAACCAAATACAATGATATCCAAGATGAGTAAGAGTTGCACCTTATTCTTTCCTTTATACTTCTTTTCTGTTTCTTTGTTGAGTTAAGTTAACCCTTAGGGTCAACTCCTAAGTCAACCTAAAGTGCTCTATTCCTTCATTGAGTTACTCTTTTACCCTTTTTACCTTTTTCCAAGTCAACTTCAAAATATAATATTGAGTTAGTTGACCTTTGCCCATGTTGTATGAGACTATGGCCTAGTGGGGATGTCTAGACTACTAAGTCTTCCCAGACCTCTTCATCAAGAGGTGGGGGACATCACATGGAGGCTCCTAGGAGTACATTCAGGGAGAGTAGACCCCCAAGAGATTTTCCAATTACATGGCTCTCATGAGTAGCATCATTGATTTCAATCCTACCAGTGTTGAGGCAACAGACTAGCAGGTTTGGAGGGATGCCATGATGGAGGAGTATCACTCCATTATGAAGAATGATGTGTGGGACATAGTTCTGAGACCAAAGGGAAAACCGGTGGTGGTCTCCCGATGCTCTTTAAGATCAAGCATGCTGTTGATGGCAACGTAGAGAAATACAAACAAGGTTTTTGGTGAAAGGGGTCTCCCAAAGAGAGGGAGTGGACTACGAGGATACTTTTGCTCCGGGTTCTAGGTATATTTCCATTCGGGCTGTCATATCGATTGCTTTAGTTTTGTGGTGGAAGATACATCAAATGGATGTGAAGACAACATTCCTCAATGGAGTTATTGAGGAGGAGGTATACATTGAGTAGCCCCAGGGCTTTGAGGTCCATGGGAGGGATTCTCATGTATGCAGGCTTAGGAAAGCCTTATACAGACTCAAGCAGGTACCAAGATCGTGGTACTCTAGGATTGATGGGTACTTGTTGAGCATGGGCTTTACCAAGAGTGAGGTGGATCCCCACTTGTACTCTATACTTGTTGGAGATGATCTACTCATCTTTGTGCTTTATGTTGATGACCTATTTCTCACAAGTGCAGAGAAGCTCATTGCTATGTGAAAACAAGATTTGGCTTCGGAGTTCGAGATGAAGGACATCGACTTAATGCATTACTTCTTGGGGTTAAAGGTGTGGTAGCAGCCAGGGGAGATCTTCCTTGGACAAGGGAAGTATGTAGTGGACATTCTAAGGAGATTCGGGATGGGGGACTGCAAGCCTATGCCTACACCTATGATCACCAATTTGAAGAAGCTAAGTGCTTCGATTCAGAGTTGGTGGATCCCACTTTGTATAGGCAGATGATTGGTTCCTTGATGTATTTGGTCAACACTAGGCTGGATATTTGCATTGTTGTGAACACCTTAAGCCAGATCATGGTAGAACCTAGGCAAGTGCATTGGATAGTAGCGAAGCATGTGCTCAGGTACTTGCGTGGTACAGTGGAGTATGGACTCAAGTATGTCAAAGGTGATGGAGTACAATTGCAGGGGTATACAGACTTAGATTGAGCAGGAAGTGTAGTGGACAAGAAAACATGGTGCTTCCTTAGCTTTGGATCAACAGTAATTTCATGGTTCAGTAGGAAGCATAAGTTAGTGGCACTTAGTTCAGTAGAGGTAGAGTATATGGCAGTGAGTATGGCAAGTTGCGAAGAAATTTGTCTTTGTAAATTACTTACAGGTTTATTTGATCAGGAGTTGGAGCCTACAGTGATATACTGCAGTAATCAGAGTTGCATCAAACTCTCGAAGAATCTACTATTCCATGATAGGTCCAAACATATTGAGATTTGGTATCACTTCATCCAAGACAGGGTACAAAAGGCAGTAATCAAGCTTTAGTAGATCTCCACAGATGAGCAGGTTGCACACATTCTCACCAAACCCTTAGTGAAGGGTAAGTTTGTCATCTTCAAAGATAAACTTGGAGTGGTGGAGAATACCTTCCTTGCTAAGAGGGAGTGTTGAAGTTTGTAGCATCGGATAGGTATCTCCACATTGGATTGTGTCTATCATGTGGAGATCGTCATTAATACCTTTCAGAAATTTTGAAATTCACTTTTATAATTTAATTATTAAAGTGAATGTCATTTTAGAATTAATTGAGATTAATTAAATAAAATGCCTAAGCTTTTGACATTAGTGATTTAAGTTAATTAAATGAATCTTAGCCATTGATGTCAAGTGAGGGATATTTAATCTCATCCATTAATCACTTTGGAGATTAGGGTTACGAGTCATCTTAAGATTATAAAAGGCAGCCAATGGAGAGGAGGACACACACAGTTTTACTCATTCTTGAGATAGTGAGAGAGAGAAGACAAAAATTGTTTGTAGGTGATTGGGAAGGATGGACAACCAAGGGAAGATGTTGAGCAGCATTGGGCGGGGCCACGGGCTGGTTTTCTCTTCTAGGAAGCTGTTGTACAACACTGTGCAGGCTGTACATCAACTGTACATCCTGCAGTAGCAACAACAGTCGTACAACCACACGACAGGGCTGTACAGGTCGTCGTACAACAACCAAGAGGGTCATACAGCATGCCGTACAGTTAGCAGATTTTCTAGGCAACAGTTTTGGACAGGGATTTCTGCAGATCAACAAATGAGGTTTTTGTTGTAGATTGTTTTTCTCTCAGTGGGCCATTTTCCCTTTTATGAGAGCCCTGATATTTATCTTAATAAAATCTTCTCATTGTTGGTTTTCGCTTAGGGGTTTTTCTAGGGGCATTTACCCAAAAATATCTCTGTACATGTGTATGGTTTCCTGTTTTGCTTACGCTGCAATTTCTGGTTAAGAATCTGAGTGTGCTTTTATTCAGTAGATCTGCATTTTATTTCAGCAAGGTTTTACTAGGAATTAATTGTCATGATAGGGGTTTAAAGAAATTTAATAAGAAAGAGTTGCAAAAGTTGCTTGAAGCAAAAATTATCTCATGTACAAGGTATTCAACTTGGTTATCAAGCCTTGTAGTGGTAAGAAAGAAGACGTGAGATTAGACTCGGTGTTGATTTCAGGAACCTAAATGTGTTGTCTAAATAGGATAATTACCCATTGCCAAACATGGAACATTTACTACAAAGAATAATGAGATCAACAATGTTATCTTTATTAGATGGATTTTTGGTTATAACAAGTGTGGGTGAATGACGATGATTGACATAAGACTTCTTTCACCTCACCTTGGGGCACTTTTGAGTATTTAAGGATGCCTTTTGGTTTACTGTGGGTTTACTTAACAATTGTGAACATTTAGGAGAGTTGATGCGAGTGACAGAGGGACTCGCGAACAGAGGGATAGAGGGACCCGAGGTAGCGACAGAGGGGCCCGAGCGAACGACAACAACAGAGTTGCTGTGAGCAAGAGGGGGACCCAGTCTCAGGGGGGACCAATTTTTGGATTCGAGATTTTTGGGATTCGAGAGAGTTTCCTGTCCGAGGGGAAGGTTACAGAGGGACCCAGTGAGGAGGGGGACCCAGTTTCTCTACAAGCAAAAGTCAAACTGCTACTCAACAGGAACAGGTGTGGCAAGGGTTCTTTCTTACCTCTCTTTATGTCTCCCTGTTTAAGCTTTGTTTATTTCCTTTAATATGGCACAAATCGAATGTGGGAAAAACAAAAAGGAACTGGCAGAAAACACATCAAAACAAGTATGGGGGTTAGTGTGGAGGAACCAAAAGAAAGTTTAGCCTTGGTGAGCCAAGGTTCCATCGTACAGGAGGCACATATACCAATGCTTAACACCATAGGAAGCAAATCTGCAAACTACTCGATTATTGTGGAGAGAGCAGGGTATAATGGGGGTTTACAAGCTCAGTTTACTAGTGGATCTTCATTTTCCCATCCTGCAGTGACAATGGAGGATTTAGCAAGAGCATGGGGTTCTTTTATGGCAGATTTCTTTCAGAAGGATGTAGGAAATACAGACGAAAGATTGGTTTTGGTAAATGCAAAACAATATAATGTAGGTGCCACTTTTCAAAGAACCATGGACTATGCATTTAGAGATCTTATGGGAAAGATAATTGAGATATATCAAGATGATCTCATCATGTTTTCAAAAGAAAGAAATTCTCATGTTGAGCATCTTAGGCAAGTGTTTGAAAGATGTTGCAAGTATGAAATATCGTTAAACCCAAAGAAGTCGATATTTGGGGTTCTTCAAGGAGCTTCTTGGACATATAGTTTCAAAGGATGGGATAAAGGTTGACCCTAAAAGGATTGAAGGTATCAAAGAAATCCCTTTGGCCCGAAGCAAGAATTCTCTGTAGTCATTTTTTGGCAAGATCAACTTCATCTGAAGATTTATGCCAATTTTTTCCGAAATAACTAATCCCATAACCAAGTTGCTTAAAGATGTGGATTTTAAATGGGATGAGGATAGATTGTTAGTGTTTGAAGCCATCAAGGAGGCCATTGTGAAGTGCCCCATGCTAGTGAGTCCATATTATTGGGAGGATTTCCAAGTTTTCTCTTTTTCTTCTGAGGATACGATCGCAGGTGTTTTTCTCTAGAAGAATGATCAAGGTAATGAGCAACCCATAACTTTTATGAGTAAAGCTCTCAGAGATGCCAAGTTGAAATATTCCATCATGGAAAAACAAGCTTATGGTCTTGTCAAGTCATTAAGGCATTTCGGGATGTATGTGGGTTATTCTAAGATAATTGTATATGTTCCCCACTCAACAGTGAAAAACATTCTTGCTCAACAAGATTGCTTGGGAACTAGAGGAAAGTGTGTATCTAAAATTCAAGAATATGATTTGGAAAATAAGCCCACCAAGTTAATTAAGGGTAAAGGATTTGCCCAAATGATGGTTGAGGGAAATGAAGTTTCTCTTGGAATGAAAGAAGGATCGTGCCCCATGATCTCGACGGTGTTAGAAAAATTGGAACATCATGATTGGTATGCGAATATCATTAGTTATCTTAAGAACCTTATGAGTCTAGATCACCTAATAGATCACCAAAGAAGAGCTTTAAGACTAAAGGCCTCCAAGTTTTTTTTGATCAACCAAGGCCTTAGATGGAGAAATCTGGATGGATTGATTCTCAGATATGTAGACCTCGAAGAATCTAGGTTAATGAATGAGTTTCATAAGGGGCTTTATGGTGGACATCATGCAACAAGAACCACCACCCACAAGATTTCAAGAGGTGGTTACTATTTGGCGAGTATATTATCAGATGTCCACACATTTGTGATATTGTGTCGGCCTTGTCAACTCTTCATGGGAAAGAAAAAGCTGGCAACCCTCATAAGTGGATTCTCATGGCCACATATTACTTCACCAAGTGGGTTGAAGCCATGCCAACTAAGAGGGCCACCAACAAGATAGCTGAGGAATTTTTGGAAGAAAAGATCACTTGTTTTGGAGTGCTAGCAGATATCATCACCGACAATGCTAAGGATTTAAGTGCTTCAGAGTTATCAACTTTTTGTTTCAACTATGCCATTTTCCTATCCCACTCCTCCAACTATTACCCTCAAGGAAATGGTTTTGTGGAATCAAGTAACAAGAATTTAATGACCATCATCAAAAAGACTATGGGGGATAACAAGAAAAGTTGGGATAGTAAAATCAAGTATGCTCTATGAGATGATAAGATAACCAGGAAAGATTCTACTAGAAAGAGCCCATTTGAGTTAGTCTACGAGATGGAAGTAACTTTGCCAGTGCACCTGAAGATCTCAATCTAGAAGATAATGTAGCAGTTCTCATCAAACCAAGATGCAGTGCAAAGCAAAGTCAACCAGTTGATTGAGTTGGATGAAAACCAAAGACGTGCCTTTGATCATGTAGCAAAGAGTCGGGAAAAGAAAAAGACGAAGTTCGGCAAGAAGGCTCGCTTGAGAAGTTTCCAGAAAGTTGATCTTGTTCTCATGTGGAACGAAAGGAACGAAAAGGCAGGTAAACATGGTAAGTTTGAAAGCCTTTGGTTGGGTCCTTATAAAATTGATTATGTCGAATATATTTCTGGAGAAAAACTATGTACATGGTTTTAGGACGTTTCGAAAACCATGTATGCAGTTTTTCTCTAGAAATATGTTCGGGATTATTTCTTCTAACTGTGAAAACTTACATTATCAAATTGATGATGTTGTAGGTAACAATTTTTTTTAACTTAGTCATCTATATGGCCTTTTCCTAGGAATGGGCAAGTTTTGAAGATGTTCTATGAAGGTAATATTTGATGCCATGGGGCATCCTTATACAATATTAAGTTTCTTAGCCTTTCTTACTTGTGTGCTTCATTTTATTGATTTATGCATTTTCATTTTTGTTTAGAATAAAATAAGATGTTGCTCACATGTACGTATTTTCTCTAAGATTTGGTGCTACTAACAAGTGCTTGGTTATATTTCATTGACGCATGGATTTATCTTGATCTTAGGGAAGGAACAAGGCACTTTTGTCTTAATCCCTCCCTTGCATTTGAGATCCATTTGGTGAGAAGTTGTTACACCTCAGATTATGCACCCTATATTTTTGCACCAAATGTGATCCATCATATTATCAGATTATGTGTATCATTGTATCATGATGAGCCAAAAGTGTGGCTATCTTTGTACTCATGTATTGTATTGGGCCATGCTTAGATGATCTATGTAATAGTGAGTGACCTAGGTGGTATCTCTAGACACCTTATGGTCAGTGATGGCCCGCCCTTTTAGTCCCCATTTCAAGATAGTCCTTGCTCTTATGGCTTAGGCTGACTTTCCCTTGGTGGCATTAAGTTGTCACCATGTCGGTCTTTTATGACCTGAGTTGGTATGCGAGGGTCTTGGGATGGATCTACTAGGACATGTGTTAGAATATAGAAGATGGTGTGCTCGTTTTACCATTGACGATACCTTCGTCACCCAACCATAGGTCGAAGCCTCCCTCCGAGCACCTTAACCTTGACCTGAGAACTCCTCCGGAAGCAAACCCTACGCTAGATAGCCAAACAAAGGGCAGCGCATCTCCCCCCAAGGATAGTGCAACACAAAAGACTAACCAGATAGTCCCAAACCCTAGCCAAGAGATATCCAAGCCAATACTGAGAACTAGTTGTTGCTGCAGTTGCACCTGTAACCCTCCTCCAAACCTGCGCACCAGACTGCAACTGCAGTGCGCACCAACTGGCAAACTACAATTCTGAGACGCTGTCAAATGAGAACTGGCGCCCTGTATTTATAGTAATCCTGCCAGTTTGCTGGGGCCGACTTCTCCTTCTGGGTATGTGTCTATTCAGTATATTATTATTAATTCTGGCCGACTTCTTCTCTTGGAGGCTAATAGCCTAATATAAATTATCTTCTTGAGCCGACAAGGCTTCTAGGGTTATTAGCCAACTCATTAGGGTTTCTCTTGCTTCTCAGAATCTTCTATTCTCGTCAGGTTCACACGTGGGGGTAAATACCTCCTGCAGCTACCATAATATTAACACTCCCTCCTAGCTAGAGAGGTATTTACAGGTAATGGACTTTAGCACAAACATGCCATTTACCCGGTAGCATCAATATAGTCATCTAGACTATTTCATGACTAAATCATGAGCATCACCATCACCGTCAGCTGCATCAATTCTCGAAACTATACTTCATCTGAGTAATTAGATATGATGCTGAATAAGTCACTCTCACCATAGAGTGATACAAGAGGAGTAAAAGCTCTGCACTGTTTTCCGTCTAGAAAATCTCTCCTCATCATTCATCTGAATGATCATAATCTCCAATAATCTGCTAATAGTCTTCAAGGCAATTAGAACAAGAATAGAACACAACTGTGTCTATTCATAGTAGTACACAACTACAATCCAATGGTTAACTACTGTTATCACACAGTTTGTAGCTAGGAGCAAAGGCTATAAAGTAGAAGGCCAAACTGGCATAACAGGGACCTACCCCACCCAATGTCACCACAATGGGGAGGTCCTTTCTATTTACGGAGGCTAGGCCCAAGGGAGACATCCCTGGCAATCTGGGGTTTGAAAGGGAAAGGCTCAAAGGATTAAGGCTATTTTCCTCTTTCACAGATTA
>ML782958.1:356648-367142 GCA_009831015.1 Picea engelmannii | reverse complement strand
ACAATATCCAGCACTTTATTCTTAGCAAGGATGAGGTCAATCCTTGTCTTCCATGCTCTGAAGTTAGAGGCTCCATCTAGCTTGTTCTCAGACTTCATAGAGTTCATCATGGCTTGCTTGACTTGGTCAAACCCTAGATTTGATCAAAAATCCAAACTTCACGTCTTGGCCTTCTGAGTGTACCAGGAGATGCGCTGGGCTAGGGCGCACTGATCTATCCGAGGATTAGGTCAATCTCGTCACTTAAGGTGCTTCGACAAGAGGTTTAGGGTTTCTGCAACTGCTTCTGCCGGTAACCCTAGTTGTAGTGCTTTTGGAAGCTGCTCTTGCTAGTAACCCTAGCGACAGTTCCTCAACGAGCTCAATATCTAGCGGCTATGTTTCCTTCCAGTGTTTTAGGCTGACTGAAGGAGTGTGGGCCCATAACCTGTTAGAATATAGAAGATGGTGTGCTCGTTTTACCATTGACGATACCTTCGTCACCCAACCATAGGCCGAAGTCTCCCTCCGAGCACTTTGACCTTGACCTGAGAACTCCTCCGGAAGCAAACCTTAGGCTAGATAGCCAAACAAAGGGCAGCACATCTCTCCCCAAGGATAGCGCAACACAAAAGACTGATCAGATAGTCCCAAACCTAGCCATGAGATATCCAAGCCAATACTGAGAACTAGTTGTTGCTGCAGTTGCACCTGTAACCCTCCTCCAAACTTGCGCACCAGACTGCAACTGCAGTGCGCACCAACTGGGAAACTGCAATTCTGAGATGCTGTCAAATGAGAACTGGCGCCCTGTATTTATAGTAATCCTACCAGTTTGTTGGGGCCGACTTCTCCTTATGGGTATGTGTTTGTTCAGTATATTATTATTAATTCTGGCCGACTTCTTCTCTTGGAGGCTAATAGCCTAATATAAATTATTTTCTTGAGCCGACAAGGCTTCTAGGGTTATTAGCCAACTCATTAGGGTTTCTCTTGCTTCCTGGAGTCTTCTATTCTCGTCAGGTTCACACGTGGGGGTAAATACCTCCCGCAGCTACCATAATATTAACAACATGATCTTGGGGAACTTTTAGTCTCTCTCACTTCTTTGAATGTAAAGTAAAAGTGTTGCTCATGTTGTAATGGTTTTCATACATATTTAAATCACACTTATCTTATCCATAAGCATGGAACCCCTATCTTATGTATTGTCACACTTTGGCCATCTACTCTTGGAGATGATTCTGCATATACTCACTCAGTTTCACGTTTCACAAGGCAGTTTCACAGATCTAGAGGCAATACACATATTCCAAGGCATTGGTCACATCCTCTGTGGCACTTTGGGGCTATTTACACTTGCATTGGTCACTTCCTTGCATGCTACATCACAAATCCTATAGCACTCTCCTCATTCATCACTTTTTGAGCTATTTATTATTGGATTTGAGGGTCGTACTCATGCATGTGGATGTCATACTAGCCATTGGGGGTCTCATGACCTATTTTTGACTTGGAGGGTCACTTTCCATGCTTTGTGGAGGTATCTTTGCTTGGGATTTGGACATGGTCATACTTTGAAGACATCTTTTGAGGATTTGTGAGCATAATTAGAGGAGTCATCCACTTCTCATACTTTGAAGACATCTTTTGAGGATTTGTGAGCATAATTAGAGGAGTCATCCACTTCTTGGGGGTCTTTTCACTTCATCCATGATGTCGTTTCACCTATGGAGGCTAGACATCGACACTTTCCTTTCTTGGAGGGCTTCTACACCATGATTTGAGGCTTATACCATGCATTTCAAGAGGAATGTCGAGCTTATTCACCAAGTTGCCCTCTCTTTTGTGGGACACCCCCCTCTCTTGGAGGGTTTTATGTACATATGGCATATTTTACTTGTATCTTGTCTTAGTCTCCTTCATTATGTGGCTGACAAGTCACTTTTGTAGATCTCCTAGGTTAAATTTAGGGAGATTAGAAAATAATGAAGAATGAGAAGGATGTAGAAGCCTCATCTATAAATAAAGGCTCTCCTCTCATTCCAAATTGTTGTTGTTGTTGAATATCATTTGAGAAATCAATTTGTTGAAGATTTACCTATTGGAGGTTTTGGTGTTAATTCTTGGAGAGTTCTTTTTCTTGGTTTATTCTTGGTGCATCAACGATTTGTTGTGATAGTTTAAGACTTATACTAGCTTTCAAGATCAATCCATTGAAGGGTTACTATACCACTTGTAGAGAAGACGTTTTAAGGTTTGTTACTTCTCTTGTTAGCTTGAGTAAGTGCTCAATCCTTTTTTTTTGTTTTTCCTCTTCATTTCTTGGTGAGGGTTTTAAGTACTTTGTTCAAGTTATAGTTGATCTTGTTGGTTAAGGTTTTTCCCTTATGGAGTCCCTTCTTTTAGGGATTTGGTCTTCATACCTTATGTTGATTAGATAAGAGATTATTCTACCCTAGGGGTACTATTCTCTTAACCCTAATCTTTAAGATAAGAATGACCAATTCTTAGAGTGGCATACTTTTTGACCCTATAAATCCTAGTGGGAATAAGGCACTGATCTTCTCCAAACAACCAACCAAAATGCCCAAAAATCCAAAATCTTTTATTTTTGTTTGTTTAGAAAGAAATCTAAAACTGAAAAATCAAAGAAAAATCTTAATTTGGATTTTTCTCCTAGTCTAGTGCATAGTGTTGACTTGGTGGTCAACACCTCCTCTAGGACTCGTGACATGGTTTATCAACCTCATGTAGATCTGTCAACTTTGGAGGTTGTATCGAAAACTAACAGGTTGGCCTTTTGTTTAACAACAAACATGAGCCAACAATTGGTATCAGAGCGAAAGGTCACGGGTTCGAGTTTGCTCAGTTGGTGACGAGTACCTCAGTTGGTCCTAAGCGGGAGATTGTTGACTTGGTGGTTAGCACCTCCTTCGGGACTTGTGACATTGTTTAACAACCTCCCATGGATCCATTAACTCTGGCGGTTGTATCGGAAACTAATATGTCATCCTTTTGGTTTAATGACAAACGTGGGCCAACAATTGTTGGAATTATTGTCATTGATGGCAAAGGATTAATGTTGTCATGACATTATAATACACACAACATTTCCAAGATTCATTTATATATATAGGTTTACAAGTAAATTAAAAAAGGGGTGCATGTGAAAAAGTAAAAAGTGAAATGGTGGTTTCAAACCCATGGGTTTGGGTATTTTCCCATGGTATTTGGAAAAGTAAAATAAAAAAGGGGAATTAATTATTTAATTAATGGGCATGTTCCTTCATGAAGGGTTATGAAAAAGTATAAAAAGAGAAAGTATTGAGAGAAAGTGTGTGTGTGAAAAATGGATGAGCAAAGATTGAATATCATTCCAAAAGGAAAGAGTTGCGAAATCAGTTTTAGGTCAATTTGGAATTTTCGCGATAACTTATTTTCTGGGACGATTCAGACCTTGAAATTTTGAGGAGATGGAGGAGAGATCTCTAGGTACATGTGGTAGAAATTCAGGGGTTGGTTTGCTATACTTTCAGAGATATGCCTTATGGAAGTTAGGGTTCCTGAATGCTTCTAAAATCAGTTTCAAACATGTCATCTTGACACTTTTACTATAACTTATTTTCTAGGATGTTTCAGACTATGAAATTTTGAGGAGACAGAGAAGAGATCTCTGGCTACATTTGATCAAAATTTCAGATGTTGGTTCACTATACTTTCATAGAAATGCTTTGTGGAAGTTAGGGTTCTTGAATGCTCCTAAAATCAGTTTCAAACAGGTCAACTTGGCATTTTCGCTATAACTTCTCCTCTAGGACTTCCGGACTGTGAATTTTTCAAAGAACCGAGGAGACATACATAAGTACCTCAGATAAAAATTTCAGATGTTGGTTCGTTGTACATTCTGAGATATGCTCTGTGGAAGTTAGGGTTTCTAAATTGTCCCAAGATCAATTTCTAACAGGTCAGTTTGGCATTTTCACTATAATTTTTTTCGGACTCTGAAATTTTCAGAGAACTGAACAGACATATAGAAGTACCTCAGATAAAAAATTTAGATGTTGGTTTTCTACACTTTATGAGATATGCTTTGTGGAAATTAGGGTTTTTGAATGGTCCTGAGATCAGTTTCAAACAGGTCAGTTTGAAATTTTCACCATAACTTTTTTTTTGGGACTTTTTAGACTGCGAAATTTTCATGGAACTGAGGAGACATACAAAAGTACCTCAGGTAAAAATTTCAGAATCAGATTTGCAAAATTGGATACGTGGTATGTTGTACAAGTTCGTTCTTGGGAAGAGGCCTAAAACAACAAACTTTGTGAAAGTTACCCTTTGGAAACTCAAATTTTGGTCAGACATGGTAAAGGAAAAAGTTGTGGTCATACCTGGTAAAGGAAAAAGTAGTGGTCAAACCTTGTAAAGGCTTGAGAAGACCTGGTGAAGGCAGAAGCAGTGAGTAGACCTGGTGAAGGAAGAAGCAATGAGCAGACCTAGTGAAGGCAGAAGTAGCAAGCAGACTCAGTGAAGGTTGGTGCAGCTCACACTAAGAGATTGGTGTCTCTTGCTAAGTTGATGCTTAGCGGAGGGGATTGGTGTCTCAAGTAGATTGGTGTCTACGAATATCTGTAAGAGTAGGTTGGTGTCGCTCAAACAAAGAGATTGGTGTCTCTTGCTAAGTTGGTGCTTAGCAATGGGGATTAGTGTCTCTAATAGATTGGTGTCTATGAAGATTTGTAAGAGTAGTTTGGGTGCCTACCAAGGTTTGTACCAATGGGAATTGGTGTCTCCAGTAGGTTGGTGCCTATAAAGAATTATAAAGAGGAGTTTTGTGGTTTTCTTCCTAAAGGGTTTCTACATAAATCTTTTGTTCCATGTTCTGTAGTTAATAGATCTCATATGTGATTGTTTTCTTATGGTTGATGAATGTTTGAATAATAAAAAATTGTCTTATACTGATTCACCCTTTTTCTGGGACTTTTTAGACTCTAAAATTTTTCAGGAATCTAAGGAGACATACAAAAGTACCTCAGGTAAAAATTTCAAAATCAGATTTACAAAATTGGATACGTGGCATGTTGTACAAGTTCGTTTTTGGGAAGAGGCCTAAAATAACAAGCTTTGGGAAATTTACCCTTTGGAAATTCAAATTTTGGTCAGACCTGGTAAATGAAAAAGTAGTGGTCAAACCTGGTAAAGGTAGAAGCAGTGAGAAGACCTGCTGAAGGCAAAAGCAATGAGTAGACCTGGTGAAGGCAAAAACAACGAGCAGACCTGGTGAAGGCAAAAGTAGCAAGTAGACTCAGTGAAGGTTGGTGCAACTCACACTAATAGATTGGTGTTTCTTGCTAAGTCGGTACTTAGTGGTGGAGATTGGTGTCTCCAGTAGATTGGTGTCTACGAAGATCTGTAAGAGTAGGTTGGTGTCGCTCAAACAAAGAGATTGGTGTCTCTTGCTAAGTTGGTGCTTAGCAGTGGGGATTGGTGTCTCCAGTAGATTGGTGTTTACGAAGATCTGTAAGAGTAGGTTGGTGCCTACCAAGGTTTGTACCAGTGGGGATTGGTGTCTACAGTAGGTTGGTGCCTACAAAGAATTATAAAGTGAAGGTTTGTGGTTTTCTTCCGAAAGGGTTTCCATCTAAATCTTGTGTTCCATGTTCTGCAATTAATAAATCTCATATGTGATTGTTTTCTTATGGTTGATGAATGCTTGAATAAGCAAAAATTGTCTTATACCGATTCACCTCCCAAATCCCCCCCCTGCTCCCCGCCTCTCTTAGTATAAGTGTGTGCTCAACACATAAATCGTTGATTATTTCATTTCCTAGACTACTTTTATGAAGTGTTTGTGCTTAATTGTTTATCTCTAACCTTAATAAGGAAAAATGGCCCTATAGAATTGTGCTTCAAGGTGTTATTTAATGTTTTGTAGGTTAATTTAAGGATTTCTCAAATTTGGAAAATACATAACAGCAATAAAAATTAGTTTTGAAGAAACCCTAACGTTAGGTTTTGGTGCTTAAAGGTTCATATTTACTCATACCTAGCTTATATTTGATTTCTATATTGTTATTACAAGTTCATCTTACAAATCTAATGGTGAAATTGATCTCCTAAGTGCTTATAATTGCTTATTTTTCATTTGGATATTTTATTGGTGCGTTCTAATGCTAATGATGAATACCTTAGGGGGGAATCACCACATATTTTCCAAGTTCATGCTTAGTTCATTGTTATATATCTTTAGAACTTGATTCTAGCATTTGTTGGGTAATTATTTCATAGCATATATCTTGCTCTAGTGAAATCATCCAAGACATCTTGTTTACAGTAGATTTTCTCTCTCTTGGATGGTTCTCTCTTCACTTCAAATATGAAATTTCTGCGCTAATTTATCATAAAAGCAGATTCAAAAGTTGTGGGCAGCTATAAGCTTGTCTTTTTCTGACATATAATCGATTGGTAATCAATACACACATTGCACCATTGATTTATGTTAGTTGACTACTCTCTTTGTGCCTTAAAGTAGCTTGAAATGGTTCTTGCCTTTTTAAGTTTCATTTATTGAGTGATAGTCATTTAATTGGAAATCTGAAATTGTTCACATTGTTTATCTTTCATATCTGATTTGGCACTGTTACCCCCCCCCCTTGCCTAGGGGTAACTAGAAAAGATCACATCTCATGGCCAACAATGAAGACATTGATCCCCGACGACAATGATGATCAACATGTCCACTCATGGCAGCCTAGGAGCCCCTCTGCAAATGTCTCTTTCACTCTTGATCAACAAAGCTCATCACATCCAATTAGCATAGTCTTTGGGAGACGATAAGCCAACATCATCATGAGGTATATTAGTCCTTTTGTCATAAGAAGTGTTGTGCTTAACGTACTAGGCATGTGAATGAGGATCATTGATTGAAGTTGGATAATCAATCATAAGCCCAAGAAGTTATGTTTATTTCCTTGTTTCATCTTGGTGGCCATCATTTGTGCTCTAGTCCTGTGTTGTCACCCCCAAGGAAAAGGGGTATTACTGAGGAGCCCTCGCAAGGGTAACATTCTGTTTCCCCGCCATACTTAACACTTACCATCCTGGAGCCTATCACAGTGTACTAAACTTCGGTAATGGGTCGTGGTTCATTCTCTCATGAGAAGAGGGGCTAAAGGCCCAAAGGTTGATTGCAACTGCTTGTAAAAAATGAGAAAGAAAGTATGTTATAAAAGAAAGAAAGAATGATATATAAAGGACATTTAAAAGCCAGTCCATACTTGAGCTCTATCCCTTTTGTGTCTGCCCCAGTCCCAAAGCAATGAATGCTAATGTTTGAAACCTTATAAAGGGGACTTGCAAATCAATGAAACGGAAAAATAAAAGGTATTAAGGGGTTTGGAAAAACGTAGCGCCTAGAAAGGGGTAACTCAAGAGCAAGCGCACCCTCCACAAAGGCACTCATAGAAATGGACCAAATGATTCCATAAGCCATGGAGTAAGCCCAACACGTTTCACTATCACACTTACTCTTGAAGGGTTCTTCTCTTTCCTGCTTTCCTTCGGATTTATCCCTCTACTTGGGTCTTTTCCTTCCTGCTTTGGTTCGCACACCTAATAGGATCTGATGATGGTCCTCCCATACTTAAACTTGTCAATTTACATAAAGTCTTGAGCTAATGTGAAGTTTGAAAGGGATACTTGATGTGAATTATTTATGTGGCTTCTATGTTAAGTAACAACTTATTTTATATGATCTAAGGACTCTTATACCTTGTGAAGATTGGTCGGTCTTGATTTCTTAACTTTGATTTGATTTGGATGCACATGACTTGGTTCTTGAAGGACATCCATTGCTTTCACCCAAGACGTTGTGCATTTATTTGCAGGATATGGCATGTGTGATGCAGAGCGTTGAGTCATTTGATGGCTTGACATACCTAGACAGAGGCTCTCACATCTTTTGGACCTTGGACGACGGACACATGGGCTTGCATTTGACAGATATGGTCATGATGGCACACATATGGGCAGGAAACCCATACTTTGGACAATGCACCCATGCCTTACTTAGCCACTTGATGGAGGATGTTGCACTTGGTTTGGCTTGGACACCATGCAAAGATGAGATGCACCTTCTCTCCACCTTGGATGCTACCTTCTCCACCTTGGATGTTGGGATTTTGATGATGACATCATGTGCTAGGGTTTGATGGAGATGATGGTTTTTGCTTGCCACTTGGACACCACATGATGGTTTGATGTGACATGTCACTCTTCCACCTTGCTTACACCTTGGATAATGACACATGGCTTTGGGAGGCCCTCCTTCACCCCTGGGAGTCTTGATGTCACCACATGTGTGACCTTATGATGTCTTATTTGCATGTTTTATCATTTGTAGAGGTTATTTGAGGAGTTGTCCCCACTTGTATCATGGATTATTGTCATTTTACTTTATTATGTGGACAAATGTGCTAGGGTTACCTCATATAAATGAGGCTATTACTCAAATCATTTATCATCATCACAACTCCTCACATGAGAGCTCTCTAAGAAAGTTCGCTCTACTTCTTGTCTCTCTCTTGGAATCTTGTGCGCACTTTAGGAGTAAGGATTTGTGGATGCTTTTCATTGTTTGGATGGATAAATGTTGAAGCTAGGGTTTCTCTTGCATAGTGACTTGGATTGGTGAGTGTTCTTCTTCAAGTTGAGATGTTTCTTCACAGTATAATGTGATAATTGCTATATTGTTGCATGTTACTTTGTTCTAGTGAAACCACTAGAAGGAAACATAAGGGTTTTTTTCCTTCCATACCTTTATTTGTCCAAGCTTGTGAAAGCATTTAGAGACCAAGTTCTAAGGTCCATAAGGGTTTTCGCACTAGGACTAGTTTCTAGCTATATTCAAAGACCTAAGCTCCATAAGGGGTTGCACCTTAGGGTTTTGACTTTAGTCCATTTGATCCTTGAACTAGACACTCTAGAAGAAAGAAAACGACACCTAGGGTCCATAAGGGTTTGCACCCTAGGGATTGTTTCTTGTAAGTTTTGATCCTAAGCTCCAAAAGGGGTTGCACCTTAGGGTCCAAAGCTTCATTCTTGAATATCTATTTCATCTTTCAAAGTTTTGCTTGACTCCATTGCCCAAAGAAGTAGACGGCACTAGTCTTATGCTTGTGATGCTTCATACTCTCAACAACTCTTAAAACCCTCACTTAAATTGGCTTTATGACATCATTGGCATGCTAATTGTACCTCAACGCTTTGCATATTCATTGGATAACTTGCTGCTGTCATAAAGTGAATGCTACAGCCATTAGGGCTGCAATTTATTGTTGAATAATACTTAATATTGTGGCAAAACGTGCTCAAAAATCTTGTTTAGCAATTGGATATTTCACCCCTTGTTATAAGTTGATTCTAAGACTCAATTGGTAATTTTTTGGGTTGTTTTCCCTATTGCTGTTATAAAATATTCATTGCTGATATAAATTGGTTTACTTCTGCAATTTTACAACAGCAATTGGTTTTACTGTTATCTAGTGTCTAAAGGTGATTGTTGCGCTATATAACTTGGTAATTGATGATTTTATGCATTGAAGAGTTTATTGTCTCCTACAGGTTGCCCAATGACCTCGTTCAATCTGATTTTTCCCTTCACCTTTCCTAGACCTAGATTAACCATCTAAGTGACTAAGATAGGGGGTTGTAGGCTTGGCTAATCTTGCTATTTGATCCCTTGAAGTCACTAGGGAAGCCTCCCTTGTGTTGGACCTCTTTCCTTCACTAAAAAGAGGGAAGTATCTGCTTGGGTGACAGTGGTAGAGACCTCCAATTGTTACACAAGATTGGGATCTTCTGAAGGGCTTTGCACAAGTACAAATCCTGTGATAACAGGCACACACATCCACTAGCTCCTAATTCTCTTTCTCAAGTGGATATATTGCTGGTTTATGCTATTGTTTCTAATTGGTTATCTTTGAAGCTATGTTGCAGGAAACGACTCCCCGGTGTCTTACTAGTACCGGAAACGCGTTGAAATGCCAAAATGGGTACGAAACTCTGTTGAAACGTCGTTGATCGTATTGTGTTTCCCGATTTGGAAACATCGTATGGTATGGCCAACAACGTTTCGGCCCATACGACATCCATTTCAGCGTCCATTTTTTGGTTTGTGGACCCGTCCAAGTGGCCAAGAGAGTCATGGATCCCTCAAATGGTCACAAAAACTCAAATTTTTCATTTTTAAATATTTATAATGTTGTCCACTAGTTTTTTAACTATTTTTTTTTTAATTTGAGAAAAGAAACATCTAGAAATCTCTAGAAATCCTAACAACCTCATCTATAAAGGCTAATTTTGGATTTTGCTGCTTGCATCATGTAATCAATGATATTGATCATCTATGGGAGTTAATATAGACATGGTTTTCCTTCTAAAATGTCATTTATGTGTATCATTATTTTTTTCTTGCAAGATAATGTGTTATTTAAAAAAATAATATATATATATATA
>ML782958.1:326443-346765 GCA_009831015.1 Picea engelmannii | reverse complement strand
CTTAGAGCATAGTACTTAGTACTTGCTAGATCTCTTTTTTTGTTTCATGTTTAGAAGTAGTCTCTAAAACTTAGTACTTTGTCTTGAGTCTTGAGTCTTGACTCTTTATTATGGCTTATTCTATAAACAATGAACTTAAGAACATCATATGACAATTTACCTTTGAAGTTAATGATTGATGTTATGATGCTTTAATGATTGATCTTATGATGCTTTTATGATTGATGTTATATGTGTAGTATGTAGTATGTACTAAATGGTTGATGCTTTAATGATCATCGATTCATCACTAATCAATCAGTTAAATGATCTTATATCTATGTTTTCATGTTTTTTGCAATTGATTCAACATTCTGCATGTTTTATATATATATATGCATCAAAATATATATTTTTTATGTATTATATAAAAAACGCTCCCGAAACGCCATCGCTCCCAAAGATTTTTGAAAATTTGTGCTTCCCGCTCCCCGCTCCCGCTCCCGCTCCGCGCTCCCAACAGCCTTGATTGAGACCAAAACCCTAATCTATTTTTGAGATTACTCCTATTCTAAGTCATGCATGCATGAAATACACATTTTAGACTCAACTACTAAAAATAAAACTTTCACCTTGTTTTTTGCTAAAGTGAATTACAAAATAGAATTATAGTTTGATAAAAAACTTTTCAAAAATATCTCGAACTACTCGCACATTCACATGGAATCTATGTGGAAGTTCCTATCTAGGCTATAATTCTCAATAGAGAAATGAGGGAGGAACCCTCCTTATATAGATAAGGCACCTCACAAAACCATCATTTGAAAACCATGTGCTAGTACAATACCATGTGCCAATACAATGTGCTCAAGCAAAGTCATAAGCTAAAACAAGAGGTGCTCTCAATACCATGGTCTAAAACCTTTTTGAGCCAATAAAATAAAATATCATGAAATAACTACCTCAACCAACTCAAACACATGAATGGACTAGTCAAAGAAAGGAGGTGAACTCCACAAGATGCATTAACCACCCACATGTGTGACTAAAAGACAAAAAATGTGCCCTCCACGTGTTTACATGTGCGGCTCCAAAACACGACAACAATTTTTGTGCGGCATCCTAACTAGGTCAATTTTTGCCCAATTTTCTATTATAACCCCATTTCCAAAATCTTGCAGCCATTCTGCATCTAATGGCATTGATCTGGCGGAATTTAGGGCACTCTATCAAAAGATAACTGCCCCTGAAGTTGACTGCCCTAAAAAATGTGCTCTAACCTCTTCAACACCTCAAGAAATGGTCCAAGAAAGCAAGTGTTCCCTCTAGGAATGGTCCATGTGGCATATGATGATGATGTGGAGTTCATGTCATCGTCCAACACACTATCACGGATCCCTAGGAAATGACACGTATCCCATTGTGGTGTCAAGGATCCAAAAAATGGCACAGATCCCAATGTAGATACATTTGTCTATATGCATGTACATGGATCCCAAGGTAGCATCACGGATCTTGAGGCATAATGCACGGATTCGATTGTGGGACACCCACCTATAATGATGAATCAAATCTCAAAACAAGTCAATAAGCAATGCACATTAAGTAATCCCTTCAAACAACTTCATAACATAATTTAATTTTATAGCTTGCCTAATTTTACCATGGTGGGAGAACCTTACCCTTATTACATGTGTCAATTCCTAGGAGACAAGGTATTTGCCAGATCACTTGGTTAGAGATAGGAAAAAATGATGAATCATTGATAGACGGGGAGGGGAGGGGAAGGGCAACTTCATATTTTGACCCTCAAAGTCATATGTAATGATGTAAGATGTCTTTTAACTGGTCCTGTAAAAAATACATCTTATCTCAGACAAACACTTGGACTCAATTAGATTTCAGTCTCCAACAAAGTTTCAACAGCCAAGCATCAAACAACACAACTGTACTTTATGAGCTGAAACACTAGTAGACTAAGATCTGAAATAAATGGCAGCAGAAATAACTCTTAACAGCAGACAAAATCACACATTTGGCACCATAATTCTGGGCTATGCCCCCTGAAGAATCCACAAAACAAAATGACAGCTTCAGGAGAAAAATTCTTATTCAGCTCTAGGGAAAATATCAGAGTTTACAACAACATTAATATCAGCATGAAATACACAGACTTATCTCACTCTCCAGCAATATATCCGTCTAGAAAACAGTGCCAAACTGTCTTGAACAATGCGCCTTGGCTGTACGGCCTGTACGGCCCTGTACAGTCGGCAACAGCCAAAAAACAGTCTAGAAAATCACACCAGGGAGCTGCTGTATAGTACAGTACCCTGCTGTATGAACTAATCTCAGCAAAAATGTCTTGGAAATCATTCCAAGCAGCTGTGGGAAGACTCTCGATTTCCGTGCCACACTCTTGCTGTTTGGCCAACAATCACTGTTGTATGGCCATTTGTGTAGCAGTTGTACGGACAATGCTAATCTTTCTTCTTGAGATGTGTGCCAACCTCCTTTGCTACTGCTCTTTCCCTCCAAGCTCAAAAACTTCTCTTGGAAAATGTGACTCTTCACATTCCCTCCAAGCTCTCCTCAAGGTGTGCGCCCCCCTTCTCCACTAATGCTGCGTTTATGCATTTTCAAAGTGTAACTGCCCTAACCCTTGGTCTTCCAATGAGATTGACAATCAAGATCTAATCTTTCTCTCATGAGATCAATGGTCATGACTTAATCATTCATTGAGGTTACTTAAGTCACTAAAGTGACCCACAACCTCATAAAGTCATTTTTAACACATTAAAAAAAACTAAAGCTCAACTTTATAAAACCACTTTATAAAGTCACTTTATAAAAATAAAGTCACTAGGGAGAAATGTGTTCGGTCACTTCTACATGTTGGGCGCCGCCAATGCAGAAATACCTCCAAGCTACCAAATCTAACACTCCGCCTTAGCGAGAGAGGTACTTCTGGTACCACCACCAAAATTCGTCTCTAAATCCATCATCCCATCTGCTACCATAGATTCTGCCTCTGTACTAGAAACCTCTGCTCCCACTGCACTGGAAGCACTTGCTGCTACCTCTGTTGATCTATGAACTGAAGACATGCTCCTATGAGACTTCACACTCTCTTGAGCATCCATATGTGTCAAGTCATGCCTCCTGACTCCTCTGAGAGTCCTGGAAGAGGACTGAGTCCCCGATATCAACTCTCTCTCCCGTGTAACTTGCCCACTCTCTAACACAGAATCTGAATCTTGAAATCCAGTGGACCCCAACACAGGCGTCCCAACAACCTTTACAATCTCTCATACCTGACACCAAGCAACATTGTTATGTCTAGAGTAGCTCCCTCTGGATATAACAATACCTAGCCACAGTAGAATGCCACTCCAAATCCATCAACCTCCAAAGCTGACACTGAGAGCAAGTTAATTGTCATCTTTGGAATATACAACACTCCGACAACCTCCAAAAAACGTCCTGACTCTACTTGGAATCTAACACTTCCAACCCCCTTCACTGCAAGTTGTGGGCCGGTACCAATACCCACAAAGCAGTCTGAGTCTGTTTCTGAAAGACTGAGGAACATTGAACTTATTCTCATCATATGACGAGAAGCTCCACTATCCACGAACCACACTTTAATGTCCTCGAACGTTAGACAACCATTGCCTAAGGGACTAGTCATTAGAGAAAATTCCTTCTCGAATTTCTCTGCAAAATCAACAACCTCAGTTGATGCCGACACCTCTGGTTCTTGATTCTTCTTCTTCTTCTTCTTCTTCGGATACTGACTAGCGTAGTGGTCAGTCTTGTGACATGCAAAACATCTCACTTTGCTCATGTCCTTCTTCTCCTTGCTCTTTCCAACAAGAGCAACATCCTTCTCGTTTGAACCATACACTGCCTTCTCCTGAGACTCCTACCAGATCTCCTCCTGTGTAAAGTCATCCCACAATCTTCTCCAGTCAGGGAGCTTCTCTCTCCCCACCACACACTTCACAAAAACCTCCCACTCCTTGGTGAAGCCGACTTTGAGGGCTATACGCACCAACTCTGAGTCTGGAATAACTTCTCTGAAAACTACCAACTCATCCTTCACTTGTGCAACTCTGGTGAGATAGGAGGCCACACTCTCTCCCTTGGCCATCCTAATACTGTGGAGCTTGTCTCGGAGAGCCATTTTTCGGTTCTCGTTCTTTGCCTCATACAAATTCTTCAATGCGTCCTGTTATCGCACAATCTGGACTTTCCCAAAGCCCAAGGCAAGTGGATACAAGATCTGCGTAACATGGGGTGACCTATCACTGTCACCTTAATAGGAAACCCCTTTCTGTTTAGGAGTATATCAAAGTTACCCCAGGGGAGACGTCCCCTAGTGACCTAAAGGGCTGATAAGACTAAGGCAAGGATGCAAGATGTAATATCCCTAGGCCGAACCCAATTGTAATGTAAATGAAAATGTACTTAAGTTGGTGAGTTGTTTGATATCATTTTTGTATGCACCTTTCATGGCATAGTGCGTGCATGTACTGCGCAGTAAAATGAGGAAATGTGCACATTCCAAGATACCGCGCACAGCAACTTAAGTGTGCGCGACTTTGAGGCCAAGGAGCCTTGTGTATATGCTGTGTTTTATAGGTTGGTGAGCCAGTTTTGTGATTATTAGGCCGGAGATCCTAGATGTTAAAAGCCAGTGCGCCTACTTTTGTATATGTCTCAGCATTAATATAAAATACATCGTTGTGCACAGACCGACCACGATAAAAGAGTATAGGGGACTAAACTCCACTAGTTAGGGAAAGGGTGGGGGCTAAAAGTTAAGGAAAAGAGCTAAGCTAGGGAGCTTAAGCCAAAAAGGAATATTATATTAATATTTCTTAAAGTATAAAGTATGGATAATTATTTTATCCTAAGTTCCAAAGTTGGGGACAAGTGGGCCAAAGTAGCTCCCAACATGACAAGTGTCAAGTTGGGGACATGCATACATATTGTTTGGACTTAGTTCATTTTCCTATCATTCCTTCCATCATTCATCATCCATGCAGCCATTCCAGGAGCTTTCACTCAGTCAGTCAGTCAACCCCCGTACCTTCATGCCACTGTACCTGAACTTGTATGCATAGCCATATTTGTTTGTGTAGTTGGTTAGCTTGGGAGATGGACTAAAGAAGCGGGTTGTCAGGCCCATGGGATATTGAAGAGGCCGGTTGTCAAGCCCGTGAGCATTCTCTCTGGGTGAGAGAATTGCTGGGGAATTGATTTCCTGAAGGTGCTAAACTACAGCTACAGGGCTCTGAGACTTCCTGTCTGGCCTGTTGCTGAAGCCTGAAAAGGAAGTCGGGCAGCCGAAGGACTGTTGAGCAGAGAAGGGGCACACTTCCTAGGGTGGGACATGCATGTGGGGAATGGGGGACTGTAGGTTGTTAGTTTGAGTTGGCACCTGTGACGGAATCTTTCATGTTGTCTGTGAACCATTAGTCTGATTAGGAATCCCTTTACCTGGGTGGAGTTTAGTCCCAACTCGAGGGTGACCCACTGCTGAGAGTGATAAGCAGTGTGGTCTAAGGCTGGGAGGTTCGTGGAAGGTCTGCATGCAGTTGGTGACATTCTTACCAAGATAAGTGTCAATTGTGTGATAAATTTACATGTTGCATTATTATTTACGTGTTTATTTTTATGGGTTTATCCTATGTGTATTTTTAATTGTCTTTATATTTATGGGTATTGCATGTATATGCTACTTGTATACGTTTACTGTTATTTCAGTATGAATTCGTGCATTTATGAAATGTATTTGTCTGTTTATGTTTTATATATAAAGTTTCGCTAGAGTTATGTGTGTATATATTTTAATTGCATGCAGTTCGAAAAATTTATGTGGCATAGCTCAGTGGGATGCTGGGTATGTTACAGTATGTTGAGTAGAGAATAAAAGCGTTCTCTGGAGTAGCATGCCTCGGCATGGGTGGCCGGGGATGTTACACAAGAAATCCCCCTCTCAATGGTCACTCAAGTCAAAAAAGGTTCTTAAGATTTTTAAGGGATAAAGCAATGGTAAAATAGAGTGTACCTGCCCAGAACAAGACAACAAAGAAAATATGGCAGCTTTCAAGTACAAAAATATGATGTTAGTGCTTCTTAAGACCATGAACCTTCAAAAATAGGTTGGCTGATATAAAGTTGCAGCAATGTAACAGTTTACAACAGCAATGAGTATTTTGTAACAGCCACAAGAATTATGCCTTGTAATTGCTTGAAAAAGACAAGAAGAAGTAGCTATAACTATGCAGAATGATAATAAATTGTCACAAGCAAATTTGGCAATGTTTAGCTAGCATTTAATGTCACTTTTGCAGAAAATTTGCTGCAGTTAGATGGCTGTAACAATCTTTTGTAACAACAGCAAATTCTAGTGCTCAAAATTGCAAGGAAACACCATGTAAACTTAGCATTTATCTAGTAGATTGATGGGAAATTGTCACAAGCAATTTTTGGGTGAGCTAAGTGCAAGTTATGTAGGTGAATGCAGCAAATTAGCATGAATTAGTATGGTTGTAGCAGTGATTTTCAACAGCAGCAAGTTAGCTAAGGAATTAGTCTAATTTAGGGTTAGTAAAGGTTAGCAAAAACTTCAAGGAAGAGAGTTTGAGTGTTTAATCAATCCTTCAATAAGAGAGAGGCTAGAACTAGTGCCTTCTAGTGCTTATGGAGTCAAGTGGACGACTTCTTCTAAGGCTGCAAATCAATTTTGATAATGCACAAAAGTCCAAGAGGAATGCATAGGAGAAGTAGTAACTTAAGTCCCCCTATGCATTTTTCTCAAGAAAAACAAGATACTAGGACGTAGGCAATTCTATGCCCTAGCACCTTGCTCTCCTTAGGCTTCTTATGGATAAGAACTTAGGCAAAACTAACTAGGTCAAAACCTTAGAGTGCTAGGAAACTAGAGCTCTAGGGTTTCACTAGTTACTAGATCAATTCAATGAAAAACTTGGCAAATAGAAAATAAGAAAGTAGCAATTTAAGTTCCTTACTTCAAGCATTAAGCATAACATGCAATTTCATAATTTTATATGAGCGAATAAAACCATACATAAACCATTCAATAGATGACAAAAATGCAGATTTTACCTACTTGCACCAAGAATAATCATGAAATACCATGCAAGATCACCATAAAAGCTTCCAAGATTGATCCAACTTGCAAAAAATCAGCCTTATACAAGAGTGTGCCTCACAATTTCAGCCAATAGCCCTTCTAGGGCGCAAATTTCATACCTCTCCTCTTGTGTGAGGAGTTGTGATGATAAAAATGAATGTACTTTCTGTTTATTTATACAAAACTGGTGACCTTTAATTAATTTCAGGTCAAATAAAGGCCGACCTAGCCAATTTACAAATAAATTCAATTTAGACATAAATAAAATTAATTAGCATCTAAAAACACTTCCAAGGGTGACGTCATGCCCTTCTAGGGTGGCGTTGAGGCTCTTAGGTAGAACGTTGGGCCTAAAAAGTAGGGCACTTGGCCTCCTAACTTCAAAGGCCCCAGATGAAGCCCACACGTGCCACTAGGCTCATAAATGCCCTCAAAACAGAAACCCTAGCTTTGAATAACGTCCAGGGTCATGATGATGACATCATGGACCTTCTAGGACCAACATCTATGTGGAAGAGCAAGATCCCCCTAGGTCTAGGTCTTCCAGGGTGCCTCCAAAGGTGACTACCTTCTTTCTTCTCGATGCAAATCTTTGATGTCTTCTTGCCCCTGGCTGGGGTTACAGCATCCATCTGTGGGCTTTCAGCCCCATGAAGGTCCGAGCTAATCATTCCCTCATGTGTACTTGTCCACCGAGCGAGGTCCTGCAGCGACAACAAGTACACCCTCCAGGGGTTCACAAGTTATAGGGATCATAAAATGTAAATCACATCAAATAATCAAATCACCCAAACATGTGCATCAAAACCCCCCTTTACCCAGACACGTCCTCAAAGACGTTATGCAATTTAACAAGTCAAGTTTGGAGGTCTCAGGGTGTCCTATTGGGCTAATCCTCCTTAAGTTTGGGGTGTTTCCCAGGCAAGAGCCAATCTAGGTCATGTAAGTGTATGAGGTGGCGTGGGGTAAGTGTTTGGGCATGGGGTGCAGTGATAATAGGGAAATGTAAATCTTACCTGTGGGTGCCTTTGTAGAGGGTGTTATCCCCCACTTTCAGGGATAACAAGGAGATCATGTCTCGAGGCCCACAGGTCCTAGACATGGAGTACCGAGAGCAAGATTGACTTCAGCATGGCCCTGGAGGGCCCACCTTTTCTCTCTTCCAACGTCCATATCCTGTCAGCAACAACAACCTCCACCACAATCAGCTTGGTCTTGTGTCAGAGAGGGTTCTTACTTCATGAGGTAATTAGTTCAAGTATCATGGTATGTGTCACTTTGATCATCAAAACCATTGAATGTATGCATTTGATTCCTTTTATTTCTAACAACTGCTTGGATCTTACACTTGCCCACTTGACCATGTTTTGGGGATTGACAGGGTGTCTTAGTAAGCCTGTGTCTGTTGGTTTTGGTTAGCCATTGGGTTTGTCTCTGAGAAGCCATCACCCACTCCCTTCACAGCTTCACTTTTCCATCTTGTTTCCCGCTCACCTGTCCCATTCCACTTGTCCAGGCACTGGGTTGACCTCTTTTAGGATTGCACCTTATCTAGTGGGAAGAAGGGGCTAAAGGCCCAGAAGGTAAAAGAAAGTTGGTAAAAGATAAAAGCCTAAGAATAAAACCTCGAGATGCTTCGCCCAGGGATCCCCGAGAAAGCAATAAAAGGCTTCTCAACAAGAAACAAGAGGGACCCTAAAAAATAAAAAAATAAGACCTAACCAGAGGATAGAGGGTCTCATCACGAGCCAGCCTATTAGGTCCATGGGTACCTAGCAGTATGACATTGCCATCAGCTGGTTACCACGCCAGGGCAGTGACCTTTGATTGCATGGCCAAGGTAAAGGGGGTCTCATCACGAGCCAGCCTTCTCATCTCTGTGAAAGTACTTGTGGGTAATGTTGTCACCACTGGTCACCACGCCAGGACAATGTCCCTTGATTATCTCTTGAGCAAAAAGAAAGAAAAAAGCAATAAAAAATGAAATAACAGAAAGAATAAAAGGCATGAATGGGTTTGGAAAGAATTGCATCCATGACAGGTACAACTCACCTTCTACAAAGGCACCCACAGGTAACATCTTGCATCCTTGACCTTCGTTGCACCCACCTGCTTGGACATCCCTTGACCACTTCATCCACTTACATGGCTTGGAAGAGGTCTCTTCTGGGAAACTTACCTTATTCAGTGGACATTAGCCCAATAGGATGCCTTGCCCTTTTCCAGGACTTGTATTGCGGGTTTGTGTAACATCTTTGAGCTATTGATTGATCTATTAGGGGTTTTATGCATATGTTTATTAATATTGATGATGAAATGTGATTGACATTGCTATGATCCCTGTGCCTGATGAGCCCATGGAGGGCGTAACTTTTGATGTGCAGGACCATGCCCGACGGACAGGTACCATCTTGGACCAGTACACATGGAGAAATGATCAGTTCGGACCTCCATGGGGCTAAAGAGCCCATCAGGTGGATGTTGAGACGCCATCAGGGGGAGATACAGGATAGAGATGGATTCAGAGTTTTGCACCAGAGGAGAAGAAGACGTTCGACCAGAGGCACCCTGGCAGAGCTTGACCTAGGGGGGATGACCCTTTCCCAGTGGAACGTTGGCCTTGGGAGGCCTAGGACGTCACCACCTGACCATGACGTCACCCAGCATCATGGACACTTTTGGAGGCAGATTAGGCAGCAGTGGCACGTGTGGCAGGTTAGAGAAGCCCAATGAGGACTAATGTTTTGCTCCAGGACGCCCTGTCTGCCCTACAAGGGGCTAACGTCTCTCTTGGAGGAGATTTTACTCTCTTTTCAGCTTGATTTAGGATTTGATTTAACAATTTAATGTAAAACAGTGTGATTTTGGTATTTTGGCCTTGTCGGCCTTTTACATGACCTAAAAAGTAAAATTAGGTCATGATATTGTATCAATGGAGGATTTTCTCCTTCATTTTTTATCATCATTCATTCACTCCATAAGGAGGTCTGAAATTTGCACCCTCTCTTGGGCATTTGGCTGATTTAGTGAGGCGCACTTGTTGAAGGAAGACATTTTTGGCATTTTATGGTGTTTCTCTTAAAGGAAGGTGTTACAACTAGGGTTTGCATGGTTATTTCTTGGTGAATTGTAAGTATTCTTCTGCAAAACTTCTTAATGAATGGTTGTAGTTTAAATTCTTGCATGTATTTATGATTTTGTTGAATCAAAACCCTAGGTGACAAGCACACAAGTAGGTCCTTGTCTCATGTCCCCTGATAGAGAATTTTTCAGCCATTGAAGAAGAAAAAGAGAGCCTAGCCGTAGCTACACTCCTTTTTCTTCCTCCCCTTTTGCTAGCCGTACCATTTAGAATTCAAGAAGGAGAAGACGTCCCAGGCCTAGGTCATCTACACTTAGGGTCGTTTTTCTCCTAGGGTTTGATGAAAGAGCCTTGTTGTAGCAACACTCTCCCTCATTAGACTTTCCTGTCTTGATTTTGTGCTTCATTGAGCTAGTTGTTTGCCATCTAAGGAAGGAGGAGAGAACACGAGGCCTTGCCATAGCAACACCGGAGTGAGCCTCTCTCCCCTAGGGTTTTGTTTATGAGGCCCTGCCATAGCAACACTTCAGAACTCTTCCCTCTAGTCCTTAGCCATCCTCCTTCAACCCTTACGTCCTCCATTAAATTGACTCTATTTTACCCTAAAGACACTGATCTAAAGTCCTCCAGCGTTGAAGTGAATTTGAGCACAACACTCTCAAAACCTTGAATTAAAACCCAAATTTCACTAAACCTAGCCTAGACTAACTTACTAGCCCTAAGTGTTGATGTCATCCTTGGCTATTATATCATTGATGCAGCAACGTTTTGTTTTTTGAGCAATTGAATGGTGATCTAAGGCATTTATTAGATGATGTGTTGATTGGTTACATTGAATGCCATATTGTCCTAATATTTATTGGTGAAGTGACATTACTTTCATGGCTATATTGATAAACATTGACTTCGTCAACATTTATTGCCATAATTGCTTATGAATATTTATCAGATGGTCTTATGAAGTACTAACCCATTGAAATAGCTTGCATATACCAGTTTACTGTTGCTTTGTTCCAGGCAGGTACACTTCATTGGGGGTTTACTTTAAATTGGCCTTTGGCCGGACTATCTGTTTGGTTGGTGACTTGTGAGGGGGGAAATCTTATCTTTGTCTTATTAGCCTCTTGCCTCTTCAAAACCCCAAGTCACCGAGGACGTCTCCCCTGGGCCTAACCTCCCTAAAGAGAAAGAACCATCCCATTGTGGTGACATTGGGTGAGATTGGTTCCTGTTATGCCAGTTTGGCCTTCTATCTTATAGCCTTTTCTCCTAGCTACAAACTGTGCGATAACAGAGGGCAAGTTGCACCTTATCATGGATGCCATTGTCTCCTAGCCCATTCATTGTCTTTTATTCTTAGCTTCATTGCTTTTGATCTTTCGTTTATTGTGCTTCAAGGGAAGAATTGAGGGACACTGTCCTGGCTTGGTGATCAGAAGTGACAATGTTATCCACAAACATTTCACGGAGATGAGAAGGCTAGCTCGTGATGAAACCCCCTTTCTCTTGGCTATGCCACCAAGAGCCACTACCTTGGTTTGGTGACCAGATAGATGGTAGTGTCATACCGCTACATGCCCATGGTTATAATAGGTTGGCTCATGATGAGACCTCCCATCCACCAACTAATACCTTGAGTGTTTATTTATCTTATGGGTTCCCTTTTCTTACTACGAAGTTTCTTACTGCTTTCTCGGGAATCCCTGGGCGAAGCATCTCAAAGGTTTCTTTTTCGGCTTTTGACTCTTGCTAGCTACTTTTACCCTCTGGCCCTTTAGCCCCTTCTTCCCACAAGGCAAGGTACAACCCTTCCTAGTGTGGCAAATCCCAATGCCCGAACAAAGGTAGGGGGGAAATAAGAGGAATAAAGATGGAAAGTGGTAAGTATGGAGGGAACAGATGATGACCTTTCATAGACCCACCCAGTGGCAACCCATCCTAAATGGAGATCAACTTACTAGGGCATCATGTCACCCTTCCAGGCATGAACAAGTTAAAGAGCATAATTTCCAAGAAAACGTTATGAAATGAAGGAGAATTTAATGCAACATATTCAAGTGCTTCAATAATCAGAGTGACACATACCATGATACTTGGACTCATTACCTCGTGGAGCAAGACTTACTGCTACTTCAGGACCAAACTGGTGGGATGGACACTGTTGCTACTGATAAATGGACTGCACTGAAGAAAAGAGAGGCCCTCTGGGGCCATGCTCAAGTCATCCAGCTTTTGGCACTCCATGTCTAGGACCTGTGGGCCTCAAGACATGATCTCCTTAGTTATCCCTAGGGTAGGGGATAACACATCCCACACATCCTTGGTTGTCTGCTTCTCAACCAAATGTGGAATAAGGTGGTCTCTGACTGCGTCCAAAATGATTCTCTGAGCCCTTGCTTCCTTCACTTCATGGAAGTCTAGAGCAATGGGATCTGATGTAGGTACTAGCACAATGCTATTCTCAAACATCCACAACTTGCTCTCCTTAAGAATACTTGTGATTCTCACCTTTCATTGCAGGTAGTTGGAGATCCCCTCCTACCTATCCTCGTACCTGACATTGGAAGTCATCTTTGTCCAACTGACAAAGAACCTTTCTTTCCCCCTTCTTCTTCCAAGCAAATGCCCCAATAAGACATTGTTGTCCAAGTGCCAAACTGTCCACTGAACTTTTCAGAGCACCAGCTCTAATATCATGTAAAAAATATATCTTATCTCAAACAAACACTTAGACTCAATTAGATTTCAGTCTCCAACAAAGCTTCAACAGCCAAGCATCAAACCACACAACTGTACTTTATGAGTTGAAACACTAATAGAATAAGATCTGAAATAAAATAGCAGCAGAAGTAACTCTTAACAACAGACAAAATCACACATTTGGCACCATAATTCTAGGCTATGCCCCCTGAAGAATCCACAGAAAAAAAATGACATCTTAAGGAAAAAATTTCTTATTTAGCTCTAGGTAAAATATCAGAGTTTACAACAACATTAATATCATCATGAAATACACAGAGTTATCTCACTCTCCAACAAGATATCCATCTAGAAAACAGTGCCAAACTATTGTCTTGAACAATGTGCCTTGTTTGTATGGCCTGTACGACCCTATACAGTCAGTAACAGCCACAAAACAGTTTAGAAAATCGTTCCAGGGAGCTGTTGTATAGTGCAGTACCCTGTTGTACAGACTACTCTTAGCAAAAATGTCTTGGAAATCATGCTAAGCAGTTGTGGGAAAACTGTTGTACGACCCTTCCTATAGTAGTTGTATGGACAATGTTGATCTTTCTTCTTGATATGTGTGCCAATCCCTCTCCTAGGGATGCGTGCCAATCTCCCTTGTTGCTGCTCTTTCCCTCCAAGCTCTCCTCAAGATGTGTGCCCCCCTTCTCCACTAATGTTGCCTTTATGCATTTTCAAAGTGTAATTGCCCTAACCCTTGGTCTTCCAATGAGATATAATCTTTCCCCCATGAGATCAACGGTCAAGATATAATCTTTCCCTCATGAGATCAACGGTCGTGACTTAATCATTTGTTGAGGTCACTTAAGTCACTAAAGTGACCCACAACCTCATAAAGTCACTTTTTACACATTAAAAAAATAAAAGTTCAACTTTATAAAACCACTTTATAAAGTCACTTCTGCAAGAAATGTGCTCGGTCACTTCTGCAAGTTGGGCACCGCCAATGTAGAAGTACCTCCAAGCTACCAAATATAACAGGTCCAACTAGCTTTCTAGAGCTAGGAATCTTCATTATTTACATCCAAGCCTTTTAGAGGGAGTTTTTCTTAGAGTTACCACCTCGACACTTATTTATTATCCCCTTTTGTATTTTTCTTAGTCCTTTTTTTCAAATAGGCATTTTTAGCATAGGGCTTTGGGGTTGGGCTTTTTTAATGGGGTGGCATAGCTCTAGTTTAATATTTTTTCATCTTTTACATTTATGCTCTTCACCTCTAGCCTTTTTTCGGTTTATTTGACTTTGGCTTTACATTGTTCTTCAATTTGTTCATTTAGACCTTGCTAGAAGACATATGATAAGTCAAACACGAGCAGGATCTTTTTTATGAACAAGATGGAAGTGAAAGGGAAAATGTGGAAAATGTTAGGTATGGTTAGGATATGCGGTATGCTGACTCAACTAGATCCCTAGTAATACAATTTGACCTAAGTCATGATGACATTTATTTAAGGACAATTATTGTTGAGATTTGCGTACCTTGGGAAGTGGTCCCCTTGTGCTTTTGGGTCTCTAACCACAAGAGGGAAATACATTGGGACTATGTGCCTTGTACTTTATGTCTAATTCAACTTTGACTTCACTTAAGTCAAAAAGTTGAATTTTTGTCACTTACGGAAAAAGTGACTAATTAATCACTAAGTGGGTGAATTAATAGACATAAAGTGAACTTAGGGAACTTAACCCAAAGTGGGTTTGTGAGTGAGATTATTGTGGGATGATCTCAACCTTTGATTAGAGGTGGCATGGGAAGATCCTAGCCATCCAAATCCTAGGTTTCTTTATGGAGGTTTAAAAGGGGTACATAGGGCCTTTGGAGGCTTATTCACTGTTATGTTCACTTAGAGAGTTTGAGAGGGAGCATGAGGATGAGGTTGGAAGCTTTGGTTGAGGGATGCTTGGATGCCTCCATCCATGGAGGAGTTATGGAGGCTTGGACCCTTACTTATTTGTGGTGATCATCTTTGCTTGGAGGAGGGCACACTATAGGAGGAGGGTGCACACCTAGCAGCACTAGCTAGACTTGGGAGATTGTTGATTTGTTTGTCTCATTGGAGAGGTAGCACACAAGAGCTTCTTCTTTGGAGCAACAAGGATCAAGGGCGCATCACTTGAGCAAGCTTGGCAGCAAGGGAAGAGGGTGCACTAAGCTTGGGCTCATATCTTCTGGGTTCCTCTGGCAAGACTTGAGAGGAGCTTGCTATGTATACAGGTTCCATTGTACTAGTTTACTTGTTGTACTCTATGCTTTAGAGTCTAGACATCACTTATATATACTTCCAATCCAAACTGGTTTTCCCCGGGGGGGGGTTTATCCAGGGTCATGTTGACCAAAGACACTTGTGTTCATTTCATGCATGCTTAGAGTGTAGATCAGTTTGATAGTGTTGTAAAGATCTAGAGGAGTGTTAATTGTTTTGAGCTATATTGCATGTGCTAACCATTGGTTTGAAAACACTTGCAAGAGCACCTCAAAGAACACTTAACCAATCAGATTTATGAGCAGAAAAGTTGCAGAACTGTTTTTTGTCCTAAAACAGCAGCAAAGGACGGTTTGGAGATTGAAACTTAGAGCTAAATTCTGGTCAAAGACAGACCAGATTTGGCAGCGTCATAGTACCTCAGTTTTCTTCATGGTATTAGAGCCTTGTTGGCAAACACTTGCTGATTTCTAGAGCATTTTGTGGGCAGCTTCTTGACAGCTTGTTGGCAGATTTTTGGGACAGCTAGTTGACAGTTTTTTTGGACAGCTTGTTGGCTGATTTGTTTGACAATTTGTAGTACTGTTGTGGACCTAGTAGACAACCTCTTTTCACACCTGTGTTGACAGGAGTGAGGCTGATTTGGACAACCTCTTTTCACACCTTTTTTGTCAAGAGTGAGGTTGTAGTTTGACTGCCTCTTTTTACACCTATGTTGAGAGGAGTGAGGCAGTGCTCTTTTGCAGTTGTAGAATCAGTGTGAGTTCAATGGCCAGATATGTCAGTATCCCAGATGCAGGCAGAGGATAGGCTAGCCGGAGCTAGCAATCGGTCCCCTTGAAAGACCAAGATCATTTTAATATTGGAGGATCTTGAACTATGGGATATAGTTCAAGATCCCGTGGTGATTCCTCCTGCACCTGCTCCATCACCATTGTTGGATGCAGATTTCAGGAAGAAAAACACCAAGGCTAAGAGGACTATTTGCGATGCAGTAAGGGATCACATCATACCCCACTTGACTGGTAAAGACTATGCATTTGAGATATGGGCATCATTGTGCAAGTTTTACCATAGTCCCAACCAGAACCGGAAGATGGTTCTACAGGACAAACTCAGGAGCATTCAGATGCTCAATACAAAGTCAGTCACTTCATACGTTGGCAGATTCACTCAAATTCGAGATGAGTTAGCAGCAGTCGGAGAGATTGTGGATCTGGACTTTATGGTGAGGACAGCTTTAAACAACTTTACCAAACCTTGGGGTTCATTTGTACAAGGCATTGTAGCCCGGGAGATCATGCCTACTTGGGAGAGACTTTGGGACGACTTCTTACAAGAGGAGTTGAGATGCAACTCTGGGTCTTCATGAAAGCAGCGAATATCTGAGGGTGATGAGGATCTTTCTCTTTGGACAAAGGGAAAGAAGAAGGTGAACAAGGGTGCACGACAAGGTCCCAAGATGGGGACCAAGCCACAGGGAGAGAGTGGCAGTAAGCAGAAGAGGGATATGAGCAAAGTGAAGTGCTTTGCTTGTAAGAGGATGGGGCACTATGTTGGACAGTGTCACAATAGGAAGAAGAAGTCGGGTGGTACAGCAGCTACAACAAATGGGGCAGAGTTTCAGGCACAGTTTGAGAGGGAGTGTACCTTCCTCATATGTTGCACTTCAATTGAGACGACACCCAATATCTGGTACATAGACAACGAGGCTTCAAGCCACATGACTGGTGTTAGAGAGCATTTTTCCAACCTCAAAGTTCCAGAGGTCAAGATGGAGATTGCTCTTGGTGATGACACCATAGTCAAAGTTGTTGGGCATGGCACAGTTACCTTTCAGAGAGATGGTATGCCACCTATTTCGTTGAGGGATGTGTTGTACCTCCCTGGGTTGAAGAAGAATCTGATATCAGTTTCCACTCTCCAGGATAGGGGTCTTGAGGTGTCCTTCAGAGGGACAGAGGTCCTCATACACCCTAAGGGGTCCCATCTCACCTCAGGGTAGGTGATTGGAGAGAGGGATGGGAAACTATAGAGATTTCTTTTTCATCCCTTGCATGCTTTGGAAGCGAGTAGCGACAACAACAGTCAGTTGTGTGAGTTGTGGCATCGAAGGATGGCTTACCTTCATCATGGGGCTCTTGGAGCACTGGGAGAGGTTGTGATAGGAGTGCCACAGTTTAGCTTAAAGCATCAGGATGTGTGCAGAGGGTGTGTGCTTGGTAAGTTTACCAAGACTGCTTTTCCCAGCAGTGACAGCAGGTCAGCTGGGGTACTGGATTTAGTACACACAAATGTGTGTGGGCCCATGTCTCGGGCATCCTTAAGTGGTTGTGAGTACTATCTCACATTCATAGATGACCAGTCAAGGAAGGCCTGGATCTATTTCCTAGAGGCCAAGAGTGAGGTCTTCAAGAGGTTCCAAGAGTTCAAAGCCCTTGTGGAGAACCAGACAGGAAAGAGGATCGAGTTCTTGTGGTCAGACAATGGAGGTGAGTATTCCTCCAGGGAGTTTGTAGATTTTTGTACCCATGCAGGGATCAGAAGACAGATGACTGTGCCTTACAATCCCCAGCAGAATGGGGTTGTCGAAAGGAAGAACAAGGTTAATACTGGTGCAACGAGATCTATGTTGCATGATCAAACTTTGCCTCTATTCTTATGGATTGAGGCGAATGTTGTTGCAGTTTATCTGCAGAACAAGAGTCCCACAGGATTTTGGGGAAGAAGACTCCTAAGGAGGCCTTCACTGGTAGGAGGCCTGATGTTGAGCACATCAGGATTTTTGGTTGCTTGACTTACTCTCATGTCCCCTCAGAGAGGAGGACAAATCTAGACCCCACAGCCCAGTAGGGGATTCTAGTCGGGTACTCATAGGTCTCAAAGGCCTACCGGATTTACATTCCATCACAGTGGAGAGAGGTGGTGAGTAGAGATGTTAGATTTGAGGAGGGTAGAGCTTTCTGGAGGTCTCTCGAGTCAAGAATCAATATTGAGGAGGATGCAGAGACACATATTGTTGTTTCAGAGGGAGCACAGCCTCAGGTGTCTAGTGCACCAGTTTCAAGGGTGACAGGGTCACCTTGCACAACTTCAGGTTCACAGTCGCAGGGGGTACAGGCAGAGGGTGCAGAGGCTTTAGGATCTCAAAGTGTTGGGATCAGATCTGAGGCAGAGACTCTTGGGCGCGGAGATATTACTTCTCTATTGGTTACTTCAAGGAAGAGGAGACCAAGATGGTTTCAGCAGACCCTGAAGGAAGCCAAGGAGAACGTAGGAGAGCCCAAGAGACAGTTCAGAGAGAGCAGAGCACTAGAGAGGCTTGGGTCCTACTTGGCGATGGTGACGAGCATCACAGATGCAGAGCCATAGACATTTGCGCAGGCAGTTGACCAGCAGGTTTGGCGAGAGGCCATGTTGGAGGAGTATGACTCCATTATGCGCAATGATGTTTGGGAGGTGGTTCTGAGGCCAGATGGGAAGTCAATTGTGACTTCGAGATGGTTGTACAAGGCCAAGTATGTTGCAGATGGCAGCATAGAGAAACACAAGGCTCGGTTTGTGGCACGTGGATTTTCTCAAGTAGAGGGAGTTGATTATGATGAGACATTTGCAGCAGTTGCGAGATACACTTCCATTAGGAGTATTATTGCCATAGCAACAAAAATGGGTTGGAGGATACATCAGATGGATGTAAAGACCGCATTTCTCAATGGCTTTATTGCGGAGGAGGTGTACATTGAGCAACCATAGGGGTTCAAGGTGAGTGAGAGAGAGTCTCGCGTGTGCCTTCTGAGAAAGGCATTGTATGGTCTGAAGCAATCTCCCAGAGCTTGGTATTCACGCATTGACTCATATTTGCTTCAGATGGGATTTGAGAAGAGCGATGTTGATCCTAACCTCTATTACATCATTAGAAGTGAGGACACGCTCATTCTCATTTTATATGTGGATGACTTGTTCATCACGGGAGAGGAGCATCTCATACTTGAGTGCTAGCAAGGATTTACATTAGAGTTTGAGATGAGTGACATTGGTTTGATGCACTATTTTCTAGGCATGGAGATATGGCAGGAGGAGGGTCACATCTTCCTGGGACAAGGGAAGTATGCTGCAGACATTTTGAGCAGGATTCAGATGGAGAACTACAAGCCTATGTCGACACCCATGGTCACCAACTGGAAGAAGCTTAGCGCTTCAGATTCCCAATTGGTGGATTCTACAGGATATAGACAGTTGATTGGATCGTTGATGTATCTGGTCAATACTCGACCAGATATTTTTTTTGTCGTGAACTCTTAGCCAGTACATGGTAGTGTCGAGGAGTGTTCACTAGGTTGGGGAAAAACATGTTTTGAGGTACATTGCAGGGTCAATGGATTTTGGCCTAGACAATGTCAGAGGGGATGGAGTGAGTTTGGTTGGCTACACAGACTCAGACTGGGCAGGATGTGTTATTGACAGGAAGAGCACCTCGGGGTGTTGTTTTGGGTTGGGGTCAGGACTTGTTTCCTGGTACAGTCGGAAACATAAGTCAATTGCTTTGAGTTCATCCGAGGCAGAGTATATGGCGGCCAGTCAGGCTAGTTGCTAGGCCATTTGGCTTCGTAAGTTGTTGGTAGGATTATTTGGTCAGGAGTTGCCTCCGATTGTCATTCACTGCGATAATCATAGTTGTATCAAACTCTCCGAGAATCCAGTATGTCATGACAGGTCGAAGCATATAGAGATTAGATACCACTTCATCACAGATTGGGTTCAGCAAGGGGCAATACAACTTCAGTATATTCCGACTGATGAGCAGGTTGCAGATATTCTCACCAAGGACATGCCAAGGGGCAAACATGTCTACTTCATAGACAAGATGGGCTTGGTGAGAAATACTTTCCTCGGTAAGAGGGAGTGTTGAGATTTGGATACCTTGGGAAGTGGTCCCCTTGTGGTTTTGGGTCTCTAACCACAAGAGGGGAATGCATTGGGACTATGTGCCTTGTACTTTATCTCTAATTCAACTTTGACTTCACTTAAGTCAAAAAGTTGAATTTTTGGTCCCCGAGGTGTAGGACAGTCGGTGACGGAGTGTGTTGTTAAGCCACTCCGTGATGTTAAAGTCACCGGTTCGAAACCTGCGGGGACAAAAAATCCA
>ML782958.1:270797-318428 GCA_009831015.1 Picea engelmannii | reverse complement strand
ATCTCCCAGATTCATATTTTGTTTCTAGATTGCTTAGGGATTCCCCTTTGAGGTTAGCAAGTACTAATCTGAAGTGCAAAGAGACTATATGAGGTGATAGTGTACTTTCTCCAGTTAAATTGGAACTCTTACAATGTCAAGCTTTAAGAGGACATATAGGAGCTGAGACAACAATCCAAAAGAGGCTAGTTTGGATGATGGAGCTATAGATTTAGAGCTCTTGGAGGCTGCACTTTTAGCCGATAGGACTCATGGCGTTGATCATGCAGCAGAGATGCCACCCCCATCTACTACAATTCTCGACGTTAGTAAGATTCCAAATGTAGTAGGCTTAGCTTCACAACCTCCATTTCTACATGGGTGATGTGTAACTAATGGTGGTGATTGTCCCAGTTTTCCATGACCACTTCCACCTACACTTGTGTTTGACAACCACTTCCACTTACCTTTGTTGTTAGAACAAGGGAAAAGAAATTAGAAGTTGTTTGTGGCAAGAGAAAAACTTAGTAGATATTACAATTATTTTCCTTTGTCAGTTTAAAATCTAACTTCTAGAACTTAAAATGATTTGTTAGGAGTCTTTATTATGGCCTATTTGTAAACATTATATGATTGTTTAAAACTCAAGTTTGAATATTGAAGTTTGAACTATTAGCTGAATATTACAACTCTTTGGTCATGACTCATGATGCCAAGGTTGATGTTATATTGTTGATGACAAAAGCTTGAAACTTCAAAGTTGATGTTATGGATCATGGTTATAACTTACAATTGCTTGATGGTTGATGTTATTTGTATACTAAATGGTTGATGTTATTTGTCTTTTTCAGTTAATAAATGGTTGATGTTATTTATCTTTTTAAGTTTAAAATCTAACTTTTAGAACTTAAAATGATTTGTTAGGAGTCTTTATTATGTCCTATTTGTAAACATTATATGATTGTTTAAAACTCAAGTTTGCATATTGAATATTGAAGTTTGAACTATTGACTGCATATTACAACCCTTCAGTCATTACTCATGATGCCTGGTCTCATTTCAAGGTTGATGTTATATTGTTGATGACAAATTTCAAGGTTGATGTTATATTACAACTCTTTGGTCATGACTCATTATGCCTGGTTTCATTTCAAGGTTGATGTTATATTTTTTATGACAAATTTCAAGTTTGATGCTATATTGTTGATGACAAAAACTTGAAACTTCAAAGTTGATGTTATGGTTATAATTGGTTGATGATTGATGTTATTTGTGTTCTAAATGGTTGGTTGATGGTTGATGTTATTTGTGTACTAAATGGTTGGTTGGTTGATGGTTGATGTTATTTGTGTACTAAATGGTTGGTTGGTTGATTGATGCTTTAATAATTATTACTAATTATTAAAAAATCTATATTTTCATATTTAATATTTTCTAAAACTAATTCGCCATTATGTATTTTTTTTTAATATATATATGCATCAAAATATATATTATATTAAAAAATGCTCCTGTAATCTTTTTGAAATTGGTACTTTTTGCTCCCGCTCCCAACATCGCCGGTCAAATATTTGATGCAATCGACTAATAAAAGATAGCATGCAACCACTCGTTGGAGTGCCGTTGGAACACACTCTAGATGCTTTCCGCAAACTGTCTGAACTCTGACAGCACCCGATTCTTCTTTTGTATAACAAAGTTATGGGCAGAAAATCAGCCATTACACTAAACAAAAACTAGCATAGGCTCTTTTCCCTTTAGCCCTTTACAAGTTTACACCCATATGACCAAGGGATGGAACTTGGTCATTATTATACCATTGTGGGTATAATAAAAGTAATTCCCACAATGGTGCATCCACAACACAGCCCCACATTTTTATATCCATGAGTATGCCGTGAGAAATAACATCAAATAACTGCGTGTTTCTCACGGATGCATCAATCTTTTATATCCATGAGTATGCCATCTGCCTCAATCTCCATGCATACTGGATGCTGATCCTGTGAATGAAAATGCTGCATTCTATGCAGACCTGCTACTGCTATTCCACCATCACACCATGATGCCACTCTCCGTTGCTTCTTTGCAACCTGCAGCCCACTGCATACAGCCTCTCAATCTGGTTGCCTTCTTGCCAGCAATGTATTCTCACACAAATGCATTATCTTCTACCAGCAAATATTCAGTCCATCTTCAACCCAACATTGTAGGAAAACTTTGAACCAACAAATTTTAATGCTAAGAGATATACAGAATACTTCTCTCCAACCATGTTGCCTAAGTTTACTACAATGCCCAGCAGCTCATCAGCTCAGGGAAAATGCCCATTTCATTGAGCCTACGCAACATCTTCCACTTCTCACCAGCATAACATCTACACACAATGAGCCACACAACCTTCCATGGCTCTCAGAGCAAAGCAAGCAACACTTATAAATCTCAGACAATCTCAAAGCCATCCAGAGCTCTCCATGGCTCTGATAACTATACACTCCTGCATTTTCAGCACACATACTTGCTCTCACATTGCAAGGGCGGCAACATATTTTCAACCTCTAGTCAAATCTCATAGATCGCTGTGTCATGGCTCACACAGCTCTCATGCTCACATTTATCTGATACAAGTTGTGAAGAAAAAAAGAGCCCGAGATAACATATATTCTATGAAGCTTTACTTGGATCTCTTAAACTCAGAGCCATAATGGAGAGCCAAGTTGGCTCTCTCCTGTCTCTTCATACTTGCAGACACCATGGCTCTGATATCAGTTGCGAAAAACGAAATCCCAGGACCAGAGGACATAAAAGAGCATCAATGTTGAACATTAAGGATATTCATGTGGCGCAGATGATGACCCACACAAAGATATGCAGAGGAGTTCTCAAACAGACCATATCTCTTTTCATTCACTAGATACAATTTACAGAACGTGAAAGTTCATGTTTGAATGCCGCATGCATTCTAAGTTGGGCCACTTGATTCCATCTGTTACATATTCTCTTACACTTTCTTACAGATTCACTAACATATTCTTTCCTATCTTGCTCTTGGAGTGCCACCTGTTACTTAACTAAAATATGCTCTCACATGTGAGTATTCCATGTAGCTTGTACTAATGCCAATTCTCAGGTTTAATATATTGTACTTGTATTCTAAGTGATCCACTTTCATGTGTCTTAATACATTAGGACTTACAACATTATGTTGTCGACCTTGACAACAAATAATCATTAATGCCAACAGATAGTATATTACCCAGAGATTGATTCTGGTATTTCATTTTGGTCCACTTATGTTTTGATATAATGTTCTACTTTGTCCCAGAAATTATTCAACAACCTAAAATTATTTTGTAAACAACTTGGTTTCACTTTGAGGTTCAGGTCATGATGATTAATTTGTTGTGTTTATGCTTTAACAGGAACCATTAGAGGAGATCTATGCTAGCAATGGCAACGGAGCAACTTCAGATAACCAAGCACCAAATACAAGTGAACAGTCAAAGAAAATGGGGGCATCCTAACAGTCTTTATCATTCTGTATGTCTAGAGTTAGTTGGTGCAACAAATTATCCTGCATGTTCTCCCTGTACAGCATGAGGGCAAAGTGTTTGTACCATATTGGTTAGGAAAAATCATGTTCATCATATTTGGCTGCAAATTTGTAGCGTGATTTATAATAAAGATTTTCAACTAGAGTGTGTGAAATGCAGTTTTTGTTCTCTATTTATATCCCTTGTCTGAGGTTTCTCAGGAAACAAGGGGCATGCAACTTAAAGTTTATATCCCTTGTCTGAGGTTTCTCAGGAAACAAGGGGCATGCAATTTAAAAGGATGTGTTCACATAAATTTTTCGACATCATTGTAGATTCTCCAAGACATTTCTTTGTGATTACTGAAGAAATCCAAGTCTGCAAGGCTTGGTTCTCACTAATTTGGCAATACAAGAGATGGATTCGACACATGGGAGAGATATTGTAATCAAAACATATTCCGGTATCTTGTGCTGATGTTCGAGAGTTGGAATCGATCAGCCATTGAGATGACCAAGAGAAAAAAAGTATAAATGTTGAGACAATATCTTATATGCATTGTATCAATTGGTGCACAAGATGTTAAACAATTAAGAGTGAGTTAACCAAACTAGAGGTTGTCATTTGTAAAATTTATTATTTATTAGTTAACGTGAGATATGTCTGAATATATCATTTCGGATATTGTTTCTTTTCGAATAAATGAATTAATGGTTGTCTATAGCCATGGGCAAGTGGACAGGTGGTGCATATCTAAGGTTGGGTCTGAATTCCATTCTTGACATAAAGAAATATAAGAGGAATATTGTTCAGTTCGCTGAAACAGTGTTAAATAGTGCTTCTTTAATAGTTTTCTTAGTTTTGAAATTGCAAATGCATTTGCTGTCGAAGAAGTAGAAGAGTTACTTGCAAGAGCAGTAAATATGTTATTTTGAATCAGTTGTCAACAAATGAGTCAGAACTTGATGAACTACACAAAACCTCAAATTAGTTAGAATACTGATTATTAAAAAATCTCTGGACAAGGACCAACAATTTCCCTCAAGTATTGCAAATATTCCACGTAAAATACCGAAATGCTTTACGTTGTTAGACTCTACCCGAAGACAGCTTCAGATTTGACGGCATAATTCAATCTTTTTGTTGGTAAACACAATGTTGAATTTATTGTCATATGTTTTAAATTTAAAAGACAGACTACAAATAATAGCTAAATAGTTGTATAGATGGGCTGCTATTGTAGGATTTTCTCTCTTATTATTGCCAATTCCTGAAATGACATTTTCTGTTCCAAAAAGGGAAGTGTTCTATTGTAGTTTCTTTACTATTTGGCCGAAATCAAAGATGAGATGTGGCACTCATATCTTCTCAAGTTGTGCGTTTGAATACATTGAATTATCACTTTAATTTAAGCTGATATTGTAGGATTTTCTCTCTTTTTATTACCAACTCCTAAAATAGCATTTTCTGTTCCAGAAAGGAAGTATTTTATTGCAGTTTTTTTACTGTTCCGCTGAAATCAAAGATGAGATGTAGCAATCACATTTTCATTGAAATATCACTTTAGAAACTAGCTTTAGAAATTTCACTTCTTTCTTAAATAAAATAATATCCCGCCTTTCTTAATGGTAATTGTTTAGTAAGTAAATAGTTTACTAAAGTTTTGCTTTTTAATCCAAAGCACTTTTCTTAAGTTTCTTTCAAAAATCTCTTTAACCGGTGTGTCTCGAAAGGGATCTTTGAAGAACTAAGCTAGAGAGATCACATGAGGCAGGATATCATCATAAATTCATTAGAAGATAACTAAGTTGTTTTCTAAGTACTTCCTTCAAATTCAAAATAAACATTAAAACTGGTCCAAGGAATTATAACTCTGACTCCCAAGCAATCTATTTCTACACAGTAGTCCATTTTTAAGGGACAAACCTCTTCACTTTTGTTTGGTTAAGTTGTTGTGACAAGTAGGTTTTTATCAATTTCACTCAAGCTTTGCATATGGTACCACCTGCTTATTTGTTTCTTGTGGAATTTAATTTTGTTGGATGGTCTCACATGCCACCATTGAATCATGACTTATTGACAACTAGAGCTAACAAAATTCGTGTTGGGATATTTAGACACTTAGGAGTTAGTTAAGATCAACTTGGTCTAACATGTTTTTAGGTAAAGAGTATTTTTTTAGTGTGTTTCTTTAGTATGCATTATTAGTATTCATTTGTAGTTATATAATTCAATGGTCACAATATGTTCTAGACATAAAATGATCCAACGGTTCATATTCTCCTTGATACTAATGACTATATTGATATGTGGTTTAACACCCGATTGATCTATGATCTCTATTTAAAGAGCATAGATGGTCATTCACTATAGATGGACTATGAGAAACACTCATGCAAAATATTTTTCCTTTGCATTAATATATTGTCTCAAGTGGCTGCATTTGTTGGGGTTGTGCACTGTTACCCTATCTGAGGGTTTAACTACATAAAACATTGGTGTATTGATATATGATTTGGTTGTGTGAGTGGTTTCTTAAGGTGTTCGACCTTTGTGGAAATACCTTGTTTTGTTGAATATGGTATCAAAGCTCGTATGAAGACTCACTCTCATTGTTGATCGAGATTTTGAACTTGTGTCATTGCATACATCAAAGATTTTTGGGTTCTGTTATTTCTATGCATTTTTGGTTTGACCATGTTGTTCCATTGCATACAGAATGTTGCTTCTAGTTGGAAACACTTTTCGTTTCACCTGAAAAAGTTTCTGTTGATTCAAGATACAACATTTTTTATTATATACAGAGACAAAAACAAGGGTTTTTGAGATAAACATGCAATTCAAGAGAAATAGTTTTAAAGAAAAAACCTCTCCATAACATTTATTATAGATTTTGCATTAAATCACTTGTTGAAAGTTTATTTATTTAATAAGAAGTCTTAAGCTTGAGTCTTTTTTGAAGTTAACTTTTGTAAAAGATCATGCAAATTTGAGTTATTAGAAGTGAATTACTATAAAGTAACTTTATTGTTATTTTTTAAGTTATTTTTTTGCATATAATTAATTTATCTATAAAAGTGAGCTTATAGACAAAGTTAGAGAAGGAATGACAATTTGTTTTTACTTAGTAATTTCATCGTGCATTCATCGCCACATGGGCCAACCTCTACCTACCACGTGGCACTTTGGTTACCTTTTATATCTTTCTTAAAAAGAGCATAACTTTGACATCCAAAGTTTGTTTTCAATATTTTTTTAAACTACCTACTTTTCATCCAGACAATTAGTTGTTGTCTTTAAAACTATCTTACCTACATATTTTAATATGGCTAGTTCAAATGATCTTTTGTTTACGAATACCAACTATTTCTCATGGAAATTATGTATGGAGGATGTACTACGAAGTATAAGACTTTATCGGATTCCCTTGGAAAAAAATCCCTACTAATACTGCAAAGAAAGCCAAATGTGATAATAAACTGATGAAGCATGTGAATTAATCGGAATGTCCATCTCTAGTAATTTACGGTTTCACCTTCAAATAATTGACAACCTAGATGAAGCTTGACAAAATTTGGAAGTTGTATTCAATAAACATAATGAAATTCGAGCCTACTAGATTGAAAACCAATTAATTTCTTTAAATATCAATGATTTCTCTTGCATTGAAGATTATCTATTTAAGTTCAAAATGTTCAGAATTTTACTTAAACACTATAAAATAGAAATGAAGGGTCATCGATATATATGTTATTCTTGTTAAACTTAGTAGTGCATATTCTAATTTTGTATCTACTTTTTCACCTCCCTAAAAAAGCTCTAGGTGTTGCCTACACGCCACCTTCTCATGAATATTTTTGTGATTCTTTGAATAGAAAGTAAGATAAGCTATTGCATATTAGAGTGATTAACACTACAAGTACATCTAACAAGGCCTTAATGGCCCAACATAAGGATAAATCCAAGCATCCCAAGAAATAACATCCTCACAACAAGAAGCAAAACAAGGGTCTCAAACCCTCTTAGCCAACTTCTACTTCCAATGGTGTCAAATGACCAAAATCAAAAAGTAAGAAAATTGATAAACATTGCAATTTTTGTGGGTGAAATGATCATTTAGAATTTAAATGTTTTAAAAAGATGGAGGCCTTAGACGCACAACATCAATCTTGATTCTTTTTCTTCTAACTCTTCTTCTCATGGACATGCATTTTTGGCTTTTGATTTTTCCTTCAATGTAACATCTACTAATTCTTCTAATGAGTGGTTTATTGATTATGGAGCATTTAATCATATGGCTAAGGATAAAGCCATTTTTTATTCTCTTAATGAATGTAACACCAAGCAAATATTTGTTGGTGATGATAGATCTCTTAGTGTTGCACGGTTTGGAATAGATGAGTTAGATAATGGTCATTTTAATGATGCATTGTGTTCAAAGTCTCTACTGCAACCTTCTATCAGTGCATCAAATCACTCATTTAGGTGAAGTTAAAACAATAGAGTTTTCACCTCACTCAATTGTAATCAAGGATTTAAAAGATCCTAGCCACCGAAATTGTTGATGACATTATCAGGTTATACTAAATTTGACAACTTTGGGTCATCCTCATTTCCATATGTTTTTATTATTCATAGCAATGACTTGAGAAAACTTTGGAATGAACGATTTGGTTATCTAAACAATCGTTCATTGCAACAACTATGTAATCAAAATATGGCCATTGATCTTCCTTTTATTTCTTGCAAAGATGGTGTTTGTGTCAATTGTGTTCTCGACAAACATCGTCATGATAGTTTTGACAAATTTGCCACTTGGAACGCTTCATCCCCCTTCCAATTTGTTCATAGTGATCTGTGTGGTTTCCTTCCTTCTCCTTTCTCTAGGTGTGGGTACTTCTTAACTTTAATTGGTGACTTCTCCAAATACATTTGAGTTTGTTTCTTAACTTTAATTGGTGACTTCTCCAAATACATTTGAGTTTGTTTCTTAAAACTTAAGAGCGAAGTTTTTGACATGTTTTTGGCCCACAAGGCCCTTGTAGAAAAACAATCTGGACATTAACTACAGAGTTTAAGAACAAATAATTGAGACGAATATGTTAACAATAAATTTACAACTTACGACACTACACAAGGCATTCAAACGTAAGATATTGTTCCATATACACCATAACAAAATTGTGTTGCTAAGAGAAAGAATCATGCATTGAAGGAAATGGAAAATTGCATGATCCAATCTAACGGATTAAGTCTTCAATTTTGGACGGAAGCCATTAACTGTGTCAATTGCATAGTAAATCGCACTCCCACAAAGGCTTTAAAAAACATAACACTAGAAGAAACATGGAGTAAAATTAAACTAGATGTAAACCAGTTCTATATGTTTGGTAGTAAAGTGTGGGCTCACAATCTTGATGAGAAAAGGAAAGCTTCTGACAACCTAAAAGTGAGAAGTGCACTTTTGTTGGATATTTTGATGTAAAAGGTTATAGACTTCTTCAACCTTATTCCAATGAAATTATTATTAGAAGAGATGTTAAGTTTGATAAAAAAAACTCTTCTTCAAATGATGATAATGAGGATGAAAATCCACCGCTTCTTGCTCACCTTCCTCTAGTTGGGTCCATTGAACATGAACATGCACTAACACCACAACTTCCCAGTGGGGTCCATACAACACGAGAAACAGTTGGTGATCTTGTCAGTGATCCTAAAGATCAACATTGTACATGTTCACAATTCTAATGAGCCTCCTCTCTTTTGACTCAAGTTTCATAGACTCGTGATCCCGAAACATTTGTTGAAGCTTTTCGCCATCCAGATTGGGACACAACAATGAATGAAAAATATCATTTATTGATGGTGAATAATACTTGGGATCTTGTGACTCTTTAGAAATGAATAAAACTTGGCAAATGTAAATGGGTGTATAGAACTAAGTATGCACCATGTGGAAGTGTTGAAAGACATAAGGCTCGGTTAATGGCCAAAATATTTTTTTAAGTTGAAGGAATTGACTATAATGAAACATTTTCTCCCATATCTAAAATGAATTGCATCTATCTTGTTCTATTCTAGCCCTTACTGCCTCACATAAATGGAAGTTCCATTAGATGGATGTTAAATCTACCTTCTTGCATGCGAACAAGAAGAAATCTATATGGAACAACCTCATGGCTATGTTCAAAATGACTCTACCCTTTTTTACCACCTTAAGAAATCTCTCTATGGTCTTAAGCAAGCTCCTCGGGCTTGGTATGCTAAAATTGATAGCTTTCTTCTTGATACCGAAATTTCTAGATGTCATTTTGGCCCTAGTGTCTATACCAAGAAAGTAGGATGTTGGTTTTAATAACCAACAACAAATATACACAACCATATACAAAACAAGGGACATTGGGAGTTTATACTCAAGAAACCCCCAAAGGGGAAAATTCTTTTAAATTAAAGCACTTCCTTATGTATTTCTATTGTACAATTGGTCCCTTTATAATTATAAGTGACCATAACAACTATGTCATAATTAGATGTTTAGTTCAACCATATGCATAACTATTTCCGTAAATCTTTCCATGAATCTCTCAACCAATATCCATCCCTAACTTCTATCTTTTATTCTCATCTTTGATTCTTCCATAAACTTCTATGTTTGGTTTGCATTATTACAAATCCATCAATTCATGATTCACAAGTAGAAGTTAATCCTTCATACTCCCCTTTAACAAGTACTTGTGATCTCAATATGTTCTTCAATTCTCTTTTGGATTGGTCCCATCTTCATCTTAATTGTCTTCGATGCTCTTTGTCTTCTACGATCTTTGGTCTTCTTCATTCCTCATCCTCAATTTTCTTCAATTTTCATCTTGTACCTACAAAACATAAACATTGTGTTTATTGAAGTCCATATAAAAAAGTTAGCATCCACCGGAATACATGGGTCACTTGCCTCTCTATCCACTGGTTCTCTAGGAAACCTTTTTCTCATAAATGGTTCAACAACAATTCTAGAGTCACAAACACTTTCACTCCCCCTGCATCATCGACAATTGTCATCTTGGGTTTTCTTTGGCTTACCCATAACCATACTTTGGGTTTTTCTGGATTATTCTCAACCATTACATCCTCAAGTGGTTTCGGCTTACCACGAACCATACTTTACATTGAGTGGTTTTGTCTGACCACGAAACTTCCTTTGTTAGGACAAGTGTTTTTTTGGTTTAACACGAACCATTCAACATTCAAAATAATGGGGGTATACTTTCCTCATCAAGGCTTACATCAACATTGACTCAAGTACATACAATTTCAAATTTTTCTTTTAGGCTAATCTAGTGCTTATACAATCACTGGACCAAGACCATTTTCTTTCCATTGTCATTGGACCAATAAACTTCTTACGGAGGTTGTTTCCATGGATTCACTGTTTTTGCATCTCAATTATGAATACACAATATTCCTTCATTCTTACCTTGCTTTGTTTCTTTTTTCTTGTTTTTTCTACGTCAAACTCTCTTCCTTTTTTCTACGTCAAACTATCTTCCTTTTTCTATGCTTCTCTTCGGTTTCTTCATTCTTTTTGCTTCTTCTACTTGTCCTTCTCTTTTTCTTCTTGCCTCTTGCTTCATTTGTTCATGCCCGGGAGACTATCTTCTTCAACTTTATTTCACCATCCTCTTCTATCATGGAGTCTACATATTCATCTCTTTTCTTCATCTTCTTTCATCCCTCTTTGGCTGCATCATTTCTGTCAAATTCTGACCCTTTCTATCTTCTGCTTTCCTTTACACATGCTTACAAAAGCATGTTTCTTGTTGGGTTACACAATGTCCAACAAGGAAACCTATAAACCTGGATTGACAAACTTAATTGATGCACCACTGTCATGATTTGACTTAACTTTACATTTATTGTGACTCTATTAGACTTCACTTCACATTCACCTTCACCTTCAATTTGGACTTTGTCTCAATCTTTAACTTGACTTGACTTACTTTGTCTTAGAAAACTTAACCATAGCAATAATTTTGCTACTTACACTTAAGGCTTTGATTCAACATGACTTTGACATAAGAACTTTTCACTAATTTATTTATCAACTCATTTGATATAAAGGACCTTGTAATCATTTGACATTTACAATATTCAAGGGTATTTGGACAATCAACTTATAGTTGATTTGGTTACTATTGGACCCTTACTTTAAACTATGGCATCCATCACTTTGATGGAAAAAATACCATTACTTTGACACCATTTTTTTGGATGACCATTGAATCATAAAACTGAGATTAAAAATGAAGCCAGTCATCCACACTAAAGAAGGATTCTTAATGTCTTCGACCCTATTGCCTAGATAACAACTCCAATTAAATTATATGTTGTTTGGTCCATGTATGTCCCAAATTCACCACTAAAAGGATGCCATAGCAGGCGAAAACACAGGTCTGAAGGACCATATCTTCCGGCCCGGTGAAAGGAGTCGTCCATATCCCAACTTCGACATAATCTCGGTCCATGTTTTCACTAGGAAAAAATCCAAGCAATCAGGTAGCCACATTCAGAGAAGGAATCAGTCCCACAATCAGAGTCAATTTATAGGTGATAATGAAAAACAACCCTCCAAAATCGGACCGTGATTTTTTCTTTTCACGGCGTCAGTGCCTTTGAATCCTTCTCACTTTCACCCCCACGTTTGTTTGTGTCATCTAATATCATCATACGCACCTCCGATACAGCAGCCTCCTCTCATTCACTATCTCCCTGGGTCCAAAAATGGGAAGCCATGGATGAACTTGTTCAAAATATTCGTAGAAAACTTCAAATGGAACGAAAGAACCCACAAAAAACTCGATCTTGACCCAAAAAAACCTGCAGAAAATGTCAGATAGATTTACAAACTCAAACTAGTGTGGCGAGGTTTCGATTCCTAAGTCTCTGTAGAAAATTATTCAGAAATGGATGCGCAGGATCTCAAAAGCAAGGCGGTGGAATGGATTGAAACGACACCTGCGGACAATACAAACATATATGACCAGAACAGGATTACAGATGAGCACAGAAAAGATCCATTGCGTTCAACCCTATGTAGAACTAAACTCTGCAAACCATTTTTCATGGCACTCTATATCAACAACGTAAACATTGCGTTGAACTTTTCTAAGGGATTCTTTAAAATTGCACATGGCAATGGGATCTTTTGCAATCTCACCCTTTGACATATTTTTATCTCATCACGAGTCTTCCCTGCAATCTTTAGCCTCATCCCATTCGTGGATGCATCCCGACAAAATATTTTTTAAATCATCTCCACTGTATCCATATGTGCGGAAAGCAACTTCATCAATGTCAATATCTTGTGCTACCTCAACACTCTTCACGTTATTGCGGATATGCTTCTTACGAGACTCAAATTTGGAAGGTTTTTGTCTACGGTCGAGTGCATTAAGGAAAGAACTTCATTTTTGTTAGAATAAAGAAGATGGTGTGCTCGTTTTACCATTGATGATACCCTCGTCACCCAACCATAGGCCGAAGCCTCCCTCCGAGCACCTTAATCTTGATTGAGAATTCCTCTGGAGGCAAACCCTAGGCTAGATAGCCAAACAAAGAGTAGTGCACCTTTCCTCAAGGATAGCACATCACAAAAAGTTGATCAGATAGTCCAAACCCTAGCCAAGAGATATTCAAGCCAATACTGAAAACTTGTTGCTTCTGCAGCTGCACCAGCAGCTCTCCTCCAAACCTGTGCACCAGACTGCAATTGCAGTGCACACCAAACTGGGAACTGCAATTTTGAGATGCTATCAAATGAAAATTGGCGCCCTGTATTTATAGTGGTTCTGCCAATTTTGTTGGGGCCAACTTCTCCTTCTAGATATGTGTTTATTCAATATATTATTATTATTTCTGGCCGACTTCTTCTCTTGGAGGCTAATAGCCTAATATAAATTATCTTCTTGAGCCGACAAGGCTTCTAGGGTTATTAGCCAACTCATTAGGGTTTCTCTTGCTTCCCGGAGTCTTCTATTCTTGTCAGGTTCACACGTGGAGGTAAATACCTCCCGCAACTACCATAATATTAACACTCCCTCCTAGCTAGAGAGGTATTTACAGGTAATGGACTTGAGCACAAAAACATACCATTTACCCGGTAACATCAATATAGTCATCTAGACTATTTCATGACTAGATCATGAGCATCACCATCACCATCAGTTGCATCAACTGTCGAAACCATACTTCATCTGAGTAATTAGATATGATGTTGGATAAGTCACTCTCACCATAGAGTGATACAAGAGGAGTAAAAGTTCTGAACTGTTTTCCGTCTGGAAAATCTATGTTCATCATTCATCTGAATGATCATTATCTCCAATAAACTATTGATAGTCTTCAAGGCAATTAGAACAAGGATAGAGCACAACTGTGTCTATTCATAATAGTACATAACTACAATCAAGTGGTTCACTACCACATCAAGTAACACACAAGTACTTGATCAGCGACGTATGGTTGCGAATAGTGAAACATATTCACCGCAGTAGTTCTCATCTACTGTCATACAATCTTCATAACAAACATCTGAGAGCATCCTGCATAGAAACAATGTTATGATATAAACTGATTTGTCTGGACCACTCTTTCACTCACATCTGTGAGCTCTGAAAGAATATCTGCCTCACGAACAGTGGAACATATCCACCACAGTAGTATATCTCTAATGTCTGGAGGCAGGTAGTCTCCATAACAATCATCTGATGCCATCCTGCATAGAAAAATATTGTTAAAGATAAACCGAATCCTCTGGGCCAATCTTTCATTCACGTTTGTGAGATCTGAAAGAATATATGCCCTCATCAACAATGGGCTATCTTCCCTATTCTTCACAAACAAGGAAGAAGGATTATTTCTGATTTTTTAGCCTGGACCATTTCTCACCCTGGGCCATTCTTCCTACACTAATTAAAGTGCACCCTGGACAGAATGTATAAACCCTAAGAAATGTTTGGACCATTCATCACCCTAAGCCATTCCTCCTACACTAATTAAAATTCACCCTGGAGAGAATGTATAAACCCTAAGGAATGACTGTCCCTGATTGTTGAGCCTGGACTATTCCCCACCCTGGGCCATTCCTCCGACACTAAACAAAGTGTAACCTGGAGAGAATGAGTCTACCCTAAGGAATAACTGTCCAGACCATTCCCCACCCTGGGTCATTCCTCCGACACTAGACAAAGTGTAACCTGGAGAGAATGAGTCTACCCTAAGGAATGTATGTCCTGCATCAACCTCCAAAACGGACCATTCTTTGAAACTACTCACAACTGTGAACTTCGAAAGAATGACTGCACGGCGAGGCAGGCCATTCTACTTGACCACTACTTAGAGTGACTGCCAAGAAGAATGATTGTCCAAGACCACTCCCCATGTTAACCACAATGGGAAGTCGCTATCTATGATACATCAGCAATCAGTCTGCCTCCCATGTTAACTACAATGGGAAGTCACTGTCCGTCAGAAATCTCAATCCACTTTCCGAACAAGAAAGCATCTGTCTAATCTGGACTAATTTTCAATTATAAAAATAAATAGTGTTTTCAGTGCTCCCTCCTAACTGGAGAGTTATTTAAATCACAAAAATAAATGTTCTTCAAGAATATTTTTCTGTACCTTCTCTAGCTTGGAGAATCTTCTCTTTTAGCTAAGGGAGTTATTTCCACGATCCCCATCTTCTCTCGAAAATATGCAAACTTGATTCTGGATAGAGGTTTTGTCAGGATATATGTTGTCTGCTTATCAGTGAGAATATATATTGGAGAACCACTTTCTCCTTTCTGGATTTCATCATGGATAATGTAATACTTGTACTTTAGTCTGGAACACTGTGAAGGCTTCATGTAGATCTGGATGATAGAGTATATCATAGTTGGAGAACTAGAACATATCCAAGTAGCACTTCTTCTGTCATCATGAGATCTGATTTACTGAGTAATCATCTTGATATTATAGGAAATCTTCACCACGCTTATGTTGTGCACTTTAGGTTCTCCACCAAGTTGTCTTCTACTTATCTGCATACAGGAGTCTCTTTCTGGTATGTCTCAGAGTCTTGAGATTGCTCTTCATACGCTCTTTATTCAATTTCTCTGGAGAACATTCTTTGCATTTATCTGATGTAGAATTCCAACTCATGGATGTTGCGGATGATATAATGACTCATGCAGTGATATGTCTGGTGTACTGGAACAAGTAATCATCATAGTCTTCTCCCTCCATCTGAGAGAACCTCTGGTTCTGGATCTTGCAATGCTTTCGTTTATAAGTCATACATTGTTCTTCATCATGACTTTCAGTTCTTCTGCTTGATTGCTTTTAGTGAGTTCATATCAGGTTGGTAATCTTGTGATTCTTGATACAATGACTGGTTGTTCTGGTTCCTCTTTCTTTCTTGGAATCCTCATGCTTTTCTTTTACTTTTGGGTCCATGGAGTTTCTTATAGATTCTATGCCCTAGAGATTCCACTTCTTCCTTTCATCATAGGATCACAGATCTGGATGGACGACCAGGAATGATTTAAGGCTTCTCTTCGAAGAGGTTTTCTTTTGCGGTTGAGCTGAACACGTACTGTCTTTTATGGCTGCTACCATGGATATATACATTTCATCATCTTCAATGGATCATAGGATTTGCTTCATGTAAGAGTGCATATGATCGTCTCCCTCCGTCTGACAGATTCCATGCTTCCATCTGCATCATTATTGTCTTCTGCAATGTATAATAGAGTCCACACTTCCGTCTTGTTGTCTTCTACAAAATGTCATAAGTCATTTTCCAATTTCTTCTCGATCACTGACTTCTTTCTGTCTTTGCTTCTTCTAAGTCTCTTCAAGATTGATTATGATTTCGGCTTATCTTGTAATAGATATATTTCATCTTTTCTTGTATAATAATCCTTATTTTGTTGTTCTTCCATGGATATAGTTCTTCTTGGAACATTTTATCTTTCTAAGAGATAGATATACAAGATATGTACAGAGACGATGCAAACAAGATATGTACAAGAAGTAAGAAGAATGTTGTTACCTTTTTAGTAAAAGAAATCTCTTCCATCCTGCTTAGTATTCTTTGCAGGTTCCTTTTCTTCGGCAATCGATGCTTCGTGTTTCTCCTTCCTTTTCTTTAGCTCGGGACACTAATTCTTGTAGTGACCGTACTTTTGACAGTTGAAGCATTGTATTTCTGAAATGTCTTTTCTTTGTTTTGACTTCCTTCTTGAATCGAACTTTCTTTTGTCCCTGAAGTTCTTGAATCTTGTTGTGAAGGCTTGATCATCGTACTTCTTTTGGGGTTTCTCTTTTGCATTGATCCTTTATTCTTCTTGAGCACAACAAGTCCAAAGTTCTTCAAATGTCGAGTACTCCTTCCTTGTGTTCATGCTTGCGGCAAATGCATCCCATGTCTTGGAAAGACCATTGAGTACTATGTTCACCAATTCCTTTTCTGAAGTGATCTCTTCAATAGCTTGTAGTTGATTTCTTAGCTGGGAGATCCTTACAAAGTATGATGTTATGATGTCGTCATCATTCATCTTCATGGAACGAAGTTCATTCTTCAGACTCATAACTTGTCCAATGTTTCTGACTAAGAAGAGATTTGTTAGGGCATCGTACATATTCTTTTGATCCGAAATCGGATTCAGAAGACTGTCAGGGCATGAAAAATGCTCAAAAATGAAAGTGCTCGGAATCCGACGAAACCAACACCATTGTGTCCGTCTCGTCTTCCTGATTCCAGTGGTATAATTGTTTTGTCAAACAGACTCTGTATGGAGAAGATATCGCATTCTGTCCGAAAAGTCAAACAGGCAAAAAAAAAAGATGCTCACTGGGCAGTCCGTACAGTGACACGTGTCATGTCCGTACAGTGACACGTGGCACGTCTGTACGATGACATGTGGCGTGACCATACAGGTGACACGTGGCAGCACCAGGAGGTGACATGTGTCAGGTTGATTTGGCATTTTTGGCGTGCACTTGGACCAATCCTGGAGTGACACGTGTCACCACTGGAAGGGTGACATGTGGCACAGATGACGTGGCTCGAGTGACATGGAAATTGACGGAGCGTACGACAGGTGACGTGGCAGATGACTGGATCGTATGGCAAGTGACGTGGCCAATGACGTGGCAGTACGGCAGATGATGCGTGGCTGGCACGAGAACCAATCATCAGATGACGCGTGTCAATATTTGGTTGGTTGGTAAGGTGCCACGTGGCCCAATCAGGGGCTGCCATGTGGTATCGTTTGATTGTCCAATTTGTTTTGGGTTCAAAATTTTGTTAAAGCTCAGACCGGAATCGAACTCAAGACCTTTGGGTGGTTCAACGTTATGGCAAAGTATGTCGGGCCAACAGGGCACATGGCGGAACTTGTTATGTGAGCGGGCAATAATGTATTTAAAATTATGTTAATGTATATTCTGGAGGGGGGTTGGGCCGGGGCTTAGCCCCGACCCGCAGTTCTGTGGTGTTTCATATAACCCAGCCCTCGGCGATGTGTAACCGTTACATAATTAAACGTAACCATATTGTAACACAGCGCGGGTAAATTATATGTTAGCCCGTGGTTTAAATGGCGCGCGGTTAAACAGTTACAATGGTTATTACAATGTTAGCCCACGGTTTTTAAAACTGCTCCATATGACCAGTGCCAACGCGAGAGTGGTGGCCCGCGCTTAGCCCTTTGGGCTAGCGCGTGGCCACATGACCCATATGTCCTTGCAAAAAGGGGTGCGCGCCCAGGAGAGGGGGGCTAAAGGCCAATATAACTATATTATAGTTTATAAGTGGGTTTTTATAACCACTTTCATTTATTTTAAATGTAATTAAACCCATTTTTAATGTAATTAACTCATTTTTGGGAGTTATTGGGCATTTTTAGAGCCTAAATTCGTGGAGGAAGTTGGAGATGGACAACTAACTCCCCCACTATTTAACCAAGGCCATTTTGAGGCCAAGGGGTAAGCTTTTGGACATCTTTTGGACGGTTTTGGAGAGCAGAGATGCTGAGGCAAAGCCAGGTCTAAGCCAGTTTGAGGCAGGGAAGCTGTTGAGGAGGAGATGTTGTCGGACGATTTCTGAGAGCTCGGGACATCCGTTTCAGGTGCCGTTTTTTGTGAAAGATTCTAGAGATCTGGGCGAACATGACCAGATTAGTCTAGAAGCCATCCGGCATTGTAAAGATGTACTATTAAGCTTTCGAACAGAAATAAAGAAGCCTCCCTCATAGAGAAAAGGCCCGGAGACGTAGGCAAAGTTGTGCCGAACTTCGTTATCAACCTGTGCATTATGGTTTGTTGTTTTTCATTGCATTTCAGATCTGCAAATATGTTAATGGTTGTATAATTCATTTTTCCTTTCTCGTGCTTTCGTTAAGTTTCCCAATGGTCAATTAATTCATGCAAATAAAAACTCAACCATAAGTCATTTCGAAAAATCCTGACGGATCATCTTTGATGAGTCAAGATGGGAGATGTAGGGTATCAAGTGGTCTTTTATGGAATCCACTATGATACTCATGGAATTGATGTCAACATCTTTGAACTTCTCCATAGCTGCAATGTTTTGTGGTTCCTTCTCTTCTCCTTCTTTAAACTCTAGCTTCACGATATTTCCTTTCACAATATCCAACACTTTATTCTTAGCAAGGATGAGGTCAATCCTTGTCTTCCATGCTCTGAAGTTAGAGGCTCCATCTAGCTTGTTCTCAGACTTCATAGAGTTCATCATGGCTTGCTTGNTCACGTCTTGGCCTTCTAAGAGTACCAGGAGATGCGTTGGGCTAGGGCGCACTGATCTATCCATAGATTAAGTCAATCTCGTCACTTAAGGTGACTCAACAAGAGGTTTAGGGTTTCTGCAACTGCTTATGTTAGTAACCCTAGCTGCAGTGCTTTTGGAAGCTACTCCTGCTAGTAACCCTAGCGGCAGTTCCTCAACGAGCTTAATATCTAGCGGATATGTTTCCTTCTAGAGTTTTAGGCTGACTGAAGCGGTGTGGACCCATAACCTGTTAGAATATAGAAGATGGTGTGCTCATTTTACCATTGACGATACCCTCATCACCCAACCATAGGCCAAAGCCTCCCTCCGAGCACCTTAACCTTGACTGAGAATTCCTCCGAAAGTAAACCCTAGGCTAGATATCCAAACAAAGAGTAGCGCACCTTTCCTCAAGGATAGCACATCACAAAAGCTGATCAGATAGTCCAAACCCTAGCCAAGAGATATTCAAGCCAATACTGAAAACTTGTTGTTGTTGTAGCTGCACCAACAACTCTCCTCCAAACCTGCACACAAGACTGCAACTGCAGTGCGCACCAAACTGGGAACTGCAATTCTGAGATGTTGTCAAATGAAAACTGGTGCCCTATATTTATAGTGGTTTTACCAGTTTTGTTGGGGCCGACTTCTCCTTCTGGATATGTGTCTATTTAGTATATTATTATTATTTCTGGTCGACTTCTTCTCTTGGAGGCTAATAGCCTAATATAAATTATCTTCTTGAGCTGACAAGGCTTCTAGTGTTATTAGCCAACTCATTAGGGTTTCTCTTGCTTCCTGGAGTCTTCTATTCTCGTCAAGTTCACATGTGGAGGTAAATACCTCCCGCAGCTACCATAATATTAACAATTTTAAATCAACTACTTGGAAGAAGTAGTGGCTTTCATGTTGCATCTACACAATGAAGGCATCGATGCATATGATCAAACTCGCACATATAGTGCATAGATATTTTCTTTGGTGGTCCTTTTGTCCAGTATGTTTGTGTATAATTAGATGGGAAAAATAGATAAAGTTGTTTGTTGGCCCTCGACCAAGTTTTGGAGAACCTTGGTCGTGTTTGAACATTTTTGGGACTTCGACAGGCTGATCGAAGACGGAGCGCCCAGACGAAGCGGAGATCACGGGATCTCGCCCCCTTTTATGGGATTTTTGGGATTTAGGGTTTATGTAACATGTATGGGATGTCGGCCCATGGGTCTTATCCATGTTTAGGCCTCTTTTGTATTGTATAAATAAGTGGCTAGGTGATGTAAGAAGAGGCCAGAGTGCTAAGTGAAAATAGTTGTGAAGGCTTTGTGCATACTATATGTTGAGACTTGTAGAGCTAAGTGCAAGTGACTTGTAGTGCTTTGTGCACAGACTGTGTAAGGCTTTGTGCTTTGACCTAACTCGAGGAAGGAGAATCTAGTGAGGTGCGCACAGATCTCCTGTCCTATGTGGAGTTGGCATTGTGGCTTGGTGAATGTAAGAAGATTGGAAGAAGCTAATAGAGATGAAGAAGAATAATTGGTGGGCGTAGCCCCACACTGGGGTGAACCACATATATCCTATGTCGATGTGCTTTGTGCTATGGTTTTCATGTTGTTTATGTACTTAATTTCTTAATCTAGATATATGGTAGATCCAATTGATGATTAGTACTTTATAATCTGAATGAATGTTAGATCTACTTTAATGCTATGTGTTGAATGATTAGATATGCTTGGATCTTGGTTGTCACTGGGTTGATCTGTAATTAGGGTTTTAACCTGTGATGTGAATAAAGGAGTTAGAGACTAATGAATGTTATAGGCTAAGTGCTCTGTTAAGTATTGTTATCACAGATCTATGTCCCAGCTAGGTTGTAGACACCTGAGTCCTGCAACCCCCCTGCCTCTACCTCGGGTGAGACTTCATCTGTTTCGCAGGTGTTGCTGAAAGGGCCGGTAGTTAGGGTTTTGTTGGTGAGTTGTTGAAGCATTGAACCCTGGGTCTGCCTCTGTGCCAACAAATGGTTCCATTGTCAGGACCTGAAACTGTGATTGATGGGAACTGAGGAAAAAAGAAAGCTCTATGTGTAGATTTGTTGTTGTAGTGTGTAGTATTCTACTTGACTTGTGAAGCTCTGTGTTAAGAACGGAATTGGATATGAAGAAAAGAGGTAATATCTTAGAGCTTTGTGCTCTGGTAAAGGTAAAATAAGTGGAAATTTTTGTTTCGAAAGAATGGATCTAGGTATGTTTGATAGATTTTGTCCTAGTCCGAAAACTAGGTCACAACTAGAAGAAAGAAGATTTTATATGAATAGATCTAATAGAAATAATGAAAGATATGGTATTCCTATGCATAGAAAGAATTGTTGGACTAACAAGTGGATGCAGGATCCTAAAAAGAATCTTTTGCAAATTCCATCACTGCGATCCCAGTGCGTAGTACGGGAAATGTTGGAGATCGTTTAAGAGAAAGAGAGGATTGACTCTTTGTTATAGTTGCAGAAGATCGGGACATCTTGCCAAGGAATGCCCTGGTACAGGTCCTATTTGTCTTTATTGTAAATTTGTTGGTCATGAGGTTTTGGATTGTCCTAGAATGATTGCTAAAGTTGAAAAGATGAATATGAGACAAGAAAACCATGAAGAAGGCCAAGAGACTAAAAATATACTAGAGCACCAGAAAGAATCAAAGACTATGTTATTGCAGATGAAAGAAACCATGAATGATCACAGAGACATCATTTTACCAAAGATCTTAAAAGAGAAGGAGTGCATAGAAATAAGAATAGGAGACTTCGACATAGACTGTGTTCTGGATGAGGAAACACAGGTGAATATCATGACAGAAAGTACTTGGGAAATTTTAGGAAATCATGTTATGATTCCTTCATTGGGAGGAATAGGATTTTTTAAAGGAAAGATGATAACCCTATGTGGAAGACTTACTCATGTACCTATGGTTGCTCATGGAGCATCAACGGAAGAATAATTTGAGGTCGTTAAGTTTGTTGAGAATAGTGCCCCCTTTGCACTTTTGTTAGGAAAAACTTGGATTGAGAAAGATCAGATCTTAAGGAAAGAAGAAGAGGAAGCTATAGAACAAAAAAAGAAAGAATTAAGGGATTTCATGGATAGGAGAATAACACGCTTAATAGAAGAACAAGATGCCAAGTAGAATCAACTAAGGGCTAGAGAACTAGTTGTCGAGGTTGAAAGAATGCAAGAAGGCTTAATGAACCTATCCATGCAGGAGAGAAGAGCACCTACCCATGAATTAATAAGAGAAGAGGTATTCCACTTAAACCATGTGAACGACCCTTAGCAGTGCGAAGTTACTATGCTAAGAGCAGATAAGAATAAAAATGGAAAGAGGGATCCAGCGACTCAGATCACAGGAAAGAAAGCCAGAAAGCTCAGCAAAAAGAAAGCAAAGCTAGAAAAATTGCACGAGGTTCCAGTGAAGACTTTGCAGGAAGCAGGCTTGCAGAACTTGAACCTCATCGGAATAGCAAAACAACACAGACTGACACTTCGCCATGACGAAGCTATATGACCCTTGGAGGCGTCCCAACCGTTATAATGACGCTCTGGAATGGCTAGAAAGATCGTCATTGGACCATTGGGACCACGCCACAACGGATGGAATCATATTGATTGAGGCATTCCTGCCGATTGGAGGAGTCTGTTACGACGTTGTTTACTTAATCTGTTGAATGCCTCATCGAGGACACTTTTGCAAATTGTGATTATCCGAGCCCATAGAGAACTGATTACCGCTGCGTTGTGATTTTGAGACCTCGCCACCCGTTTTACTTACCTTGAGTGTCCAGTCGTCTACCCGAGACATTTGATCACAAGCGTGCATGTCGGGTGACCTTAGCGCAATAGAGAAGTATGTATAATAAATATTGATCAACCTTATGGCTAAGAAGGTCATGTTCACAGGAGTACAGGCCTCATCAACGGGAGGATTGCAAGCATCCCCCTCGACTGCATGTCGATTTGGGCCATCTTGAACTGCGACAGAGAAAAGAAGCAAGCACTGCAACGACCTAGCGAACGCGAAGCTCATCTCATCGGTCTTGCCCGACTACATCCCGCCTATGGCTGGCATGGTTAGTCGTGACAGCGTCCCAAGATATTTCGAGTACACCCTCATCACTGCATACCTTCCTAAGGGGATATGCGCAGTGGGAACACAGCTAGGACTGATCCCTGACCTTAATATGCGCTTCTCGCACTGCATAAGTGCTTGACAAAGACAACGCAGAAGAAGCCAAAGATAGTCCCCCAGCCATGGACTAAGGAGATCGTGAGGTCCACCATCCTCAACATCAAGAAGATACCCCACTTCGACAAACATCAGGAGGTTAATGTGTTAAAATCCTCCTTTCATGCTACCATGGAGGTTATCTATGGCTAGATAGGCGCGTGACTGTGGATCTGGTGCTGATCCACATGATCATTGGATTAAGCATGCAAGGACCGGACCCTCAGAAATTCTACCCACGGAAGGCTGCAGATCGTCCCCTGGCGCAGCGAATAAAAGACACCTACAACGATGTGGAGAAGGGGAAGTGAGGCTACAATGTAGCCTCCATCCAAGATGGCACAGTGCACCTAGCTTGCCAATTGATCATTGGTAAGATCATCAAGAAGAACAAACCAACACAAGTCACGGGGTTCGTCGTCGACCTCGCAGGAAAATGCGTTGAAGGGATGCAGATGAACTGGGCGAGCTACCCCGTCAACCAGTTGGAGCAAGATTGTCACGAAGCACAGGACTAGGGCTATGAGTTTCACTTCAACTGGTTGTTGATTCTCATTGCCTTTGTCGCTTGGGAGATGCCAGAGGGAGTGACCTTCCCTGACGTTGAGTCGTCCAAACCCCTAGCCGCGAGGTTCACTACCTTGTGGTATTCGAGCAACAAGGCGAAGCAATGGCAGTCAAATGTGGTGTTCCACACCTATTACTTACAGTTGAAGAGGGTCATTGAGTCCTTCCCTTGCATGACGCCAAATACACTCCATAGGTTCAGGCCACTTGTGAAGTTCTGCACAGACAGGCGCTTCATATATATCACTGCGCACGGGGACAAAAACAAGGAAGAGTTGCAGTCCTATTACAAACTGACCGAGGAAGATATGGAGGAAATAACCAAGGAATGGCCTGCAAAATTCCTTATACCAGTCGAACAGATAGATATTTATGACCCCGACCTCATCGGAAGTCCTGTGGTCACCCGAGAAGAATATGATGGACCGAGTAGTGCCAAGAAGACAAAGAAGAAGGAAGAAGTGCAGGAAATAAACAACCATCGGAGAAAACTGCAATTGACTCACCTGGAGGAGGAGGTGACGAAGTAAACCAAGAGGAGGAAGGGGAAGAAGACAAGCAGGAGAAGGGCGAAGTGACATCGCCTAAGGATCCCCTTATAGAGGCCGAAACATCAAAGAAAAGAAATGTTTCTCCGAATAAACCCTCAGGGCAGAAGAAATCACAAGACAATAAGCCCCAGTTACAGACCGTGCTCACAGTGGATGATATTGACCTCATCATCGCAGTTGTAGCAAACACTTCGAAGGATATTTTGCAATGGAACCAAGCAAAGCAGGAAAAAATGTATGACAGGATTGGGGAAGAGCTGAAAGGGGTACAACAAGCCCTCTATTCAAGTTGTGCAGTGTCTACAGTGCCATCGACATCAGAAGGTATAGAAGTGGGAGATGAGCCTGCCCAACTACGCAGATTAGCATATGCGACAGAGGCTCGCCTTCATCAAATTCCGGAAGAAAAAGAACAGGCCACAGAGGCCTTGAAGCAAGCAAAGGAGGAAGGCTTAGAGCAACCTCAGGTTGCACAGCAAGAAAAAGATGACCTCCGTGCGAAGTTTGGGGAGGAAAAAGAGCAAATCCAGAGAGAAAAAGACTAGTTGCTCGCAGAGCAGACTGCAGTCAAGGAGGCAGTGGCTAGAGCACTTTGCTCTGTGTTGGGCCTGGCATAGATAGAAGAAGAAACAACTGAGAGCCAAGTGGGGAAGCTCGTTGAAGCCATTCAGCAGCTTCAAGCAAGGGTAGCAGAACTGGAACTGTAAGCAGTGTCAAGCACTCCACAGGAAGTGCAGGATCAGAGAGAAGAAACTGTTAGGGATGCAGTAGAAAGAATCAGGGCGTTGGCCTTGGAATGTAAACAACTCAGTGATCGAAGTGTGAAGACCTATGAGGGCCTTGCGGAAGACTCGAAGCTGAGGATATTGGAGGCACAGCTCCAGGAGGCGAAGCAACAAGCATTGACAGTGAAAGCAAAGATGAAGCATCTTTCGACGATAGAAAAGATGAAAATGTCACAAGAGGTGTGCGTAGTTCAGCAATAGGTCAATGCAATCCAGAGTAGAGTCATGGAAGTGACCCAGAGACTCCAGTCGGTGCAGGACGAAGCCTGCACACTTTTTGAAGAGATTGAGGGATAAGGTGCACAGCTAGAACAAGTGGTCACCATGGTGGAACAACACTTGGAAGGGCCTATCACCGAGAAAGTCATTCAGGAGTTCTCCGACCAGGAGGCTCTGGCGAAGCAGCAAGTTGAGGCAGCTCGAGCCAAGATCGAGGCCTTCGAAGCAGAATTGCCCAGATCAGAGTGACTCGGGATGAGTCACGGGTGAGTGTTGGGGGCATGTTGGCCCTCGACCAAGTTTTGGAGAACCTTGGTCATGTTTGAACATTTTTGGGACTTCAACAGGTTGGTCGAAGACGGAGTGCCCAGGTGAAGCGGAGATCGCGAGATCTCGACCCCTTTTATGGGCCTTTTGGGATTTAGGGTTTATTTAACGGGTATGGGATGTTGACCTATGGGTCTTACCCATGTTTAGGCCTCTTTTGTAATGTATAAATAAGTAGCTAGGCGATGTAAGAAGAGGCCAGAGTGCTAAGTGAAAATATTTGTGAAGGCTTTGTGCATATTGTATGTTGAGACTTGCAGAGTTAAGTGCAAGTGACTTGTAGTGCTTTGTGCACAGACTGTGTAAGGCTCTGTGCTTTGACCTAACTCGGGGAAGGAGGATCTGGCAAGGTGCGCGCAGATCTCATGTCCTATGCGGAGTTGGTGTTGTATCTTGATGCATGTAAAAAGATTCGAAGAAGCTAATAGAGAAGAAGAAGAAGAAGAGTTGGTGGACATAGCCCCACACTAGGGTGAACCATGTATATCTTGTATCGATGTGCTTTGTGCTATATTGTTCATGTTGTTTATGTACTTAATTTCTTAATCGAGATGTATGATAGATCCAGTTGATGCTTAGTGCTTTATAATCTGAATGAATGTTAGATCTACTTTAATGTTGTGTTGAATGATTAGATATACTTGGATCTTGGTTGTCACTGCGCTAATATGTAATTAGGGTTTTAAATTGCAATGTGAATAAAGGATTTAGAGACTAATGAATGTTATATGCTAAGTGCTCTGTTAAGTATTGCGATCAAATATATGTGTCACAGCTAGGTTGCAGACACCTGAGTTGTGCAACCCCCCTACCTCTACCTCGGGTGAGACTTCATCTGCTTCGCAGGTGTTGCCGAAAGGGCCGGTGGTTAGGGTTTTTTTGGTGCGTTGTTGAAGCGTTGAACCCTGGGTCTGCCCCCGTGCCAACATTGTTCTAGATAGTTTATCTCTTGTTACAGAAATGAAAAAACATATTTGAGTTAGAGCTTCAAAGAATCAAACCGCAACAATAGATATTACGCAGTTCTCTTCTCACTTTGTGGCTTTTGTGTGTTTCTTTATTTGAACTTGGCTTACCAAATGTTGGTTTTAATAACTAACAATAAATATATACAACCATATACAAAGCAAGAGACATTCCAAGTTTACACTCAAAAAACTCCCAAAGGGGAAAATTCTATTAAATTAAACCATTCCCATGTGTATTTGTATTATACAATTGGTCCCTTTATAATTATAGGTGGCCATAACAACTATGTCATAATTAGATGTTTAGTTCAACCATATGCATAACTATCTCCACAATATCTCTTTAAATCTTTCCATGAATCTTTCAACCAATCTTCATCCCTAATTTCTCTCTTTTTTTAGTCTCCAAGAATTGCAAACCAAGGAAAGAATTTAGCTTTCCTAGTGTAAGTATGCATGTGACATTATTCGTCACTTTCACATGGAAGATTGTAAACCAACCCCTTCTCCCTTCCAACTTGGAGTCAAACTTGCTACCACCTATACGACACCCGAAGTAGATGCCACTTCGTACCATTAGTTAGTTGGTAGCCTTTTGCATTTTATTCATACCCATCTTAATATCTCCTTTATTGTTGGTCGCGTTGCTTGGTATATGCAAACACCCCTTGAGAGCCATTAGAAAGCAACAAAAAGGATACTTCGATATATCTAGGGCATAGTTCATTTTGGGATACATTACAATACAAGGGGGCGACTTCTTTGTTGGTTGGTATTGTTGCTTGGTATATGCAAACACCCCTTGAGAGCCATTAGAAAGCAACAAAAAAGATACTTCGATATATTTGGGGCACAATTCAATTTGGGATAAATCATAATTGAAAGGGGGACTTCTTTGTTAGTTGGCCTTGTTGCTTGATATATGCAAACACCCCTTGAGAGCCATTAGAAAGAAACAAAAAAAGATACTTCAATATATTAGGGGCACAATTCAGTTTGGGATACATTGTAATTTAGAGGGGGAATCCTTTGTTGGTTGGTTTCACTAATTCCAATTGGGTTGGTGACCCTAATGATTGAAAATCTATTTGGTTTTGGACTTGTCACTTGGGCTTGTAAGAAGCAAAGGGATATTTCTCTTTCTTTAATAGAAACACTTAATGCAAGTCAATAATCCTTGTGGGTTTGGCAGATCCTTTCAAAGTTTGGATTCTAGCAGCAACATCCAACCACCCTTTTATGTGACAATCATAGTTCCATCAAGCTCGCCAAAGATCTTGTTCAACATCAATGTAACAAAATGCATTGAGCTTCACATGCACTTCATCATAAAGCTTGTTCATGATCATGTTCTCGAAGTGCTCATTTTCCCTACAGATAATCAAGTTGTAGACATTTTCACAAAGTTTCTTACATAAGCGAAGTTTTCCAAACTTTGATCCTTGTTAGGAGTTCATGAAGTTTTCATTAAGGGGGGTTAGGCTCTAATTCATCCATCATTTTCCTATTGTGTCACCTTTGTAAATCCTTCAATCATATCCCAAGTTGTTCTTAAGGGGGATGTTAGAATATTTAGACACTTAGGATTTAGTTAAGATTAACTTGGTCTAACATGTCTTTAAGTAAAATGTGTTTCTTTAGTATACATATGTAGTTATGTAATCCAATGGTTATGATATGTTCTAGACATAAAGTGATTTGATGGTTCATATTCTTCTCAATACTAATGTCTATATTGATCTATGACTTAACACCAAATTGATCAATGATCTCTATTGAAATAGCATGGATGATCATTTGTTGAAGATTGATTGTGAGAAACTCTGATGTAAAATATTTTTCTTTTTGCATTAATATATTGCCTCAAGTGGCCACATTGGCCAGGGTCATGGACTATTTCCCACTTTGAGGGATTTAACCACATTAAAAATTGGTGTATTGATCTTTGATCCAGTTGTGTGAGTGGTTGTTTAAAGCGTTCGACCTATGTGAAAATACTCTATTTTGTTGAACAATTTAAATATAGAAGAAAAAATCATTACATTCTATGAACTCTATTGAGACAATTTTTACTATAAAATGTCTATATTCATCTCTCCTTATTTTGTTAAAATCTAATGTCTTTTGTCTCCAATCGATCACTAAAAGTTTGTATTTGCATTGGAAGTGTACATCTACACTTTTCATAAAAATGATGACAAAGTGATAATAATTGTTGGTTTACTTTAGTTAGTCATTGAACTACCATTTTTTTAATGATGTGTTGACTATATGAACGCTTAAAGTTATTATGAATTGAAGATATAAAAAAAATTCAACCTAATATTTAATTAATACATTGTTGGTAAAATTAGTCATTATAATAATAGTATAAGAAGATTTTATTAAACATTGATATATATCCATATTAACCTTAGCTCTATTAAACTAAACACCGAGGTGGATAATAGAAAAACCAGTACAAACCACTCATGACACACGTGATGAATATGACATTGAGATCTCTCCCATCCTCGATTATAATAGCTCATTGCTCATTTTCGTGTAATGAACATCTTATGTATTTCAAGTGACTAAAGACTTCTAAATCCTAAAAAATATTCTCATGAAAAAGGCTTCTTTGAGAGGAAATAAGTTGAGTTATAGAATGATAAATTTATCTTCCTTTCTCATGCATATTTGAATTGTATGGACAACATATTCTTAAGTGTTGTTCGGAAAATTAAGTGTTTCTTAAGTGTTGTTCGGAAAATCAAGTGTTTCTTTAAATACTTGTAAAAATTCTCTTTTCTATTTTAATAATGTTTACACACATTTTTCTTCATAAATCACATCAATGTATCAAGACCCTTAGTTTTTGTCTTACAAGTGATGATCAACTATATTGTTATTTCCTAGCTTTACAAGTGTTTCATTCTTTTTTATTACAAGTGTTTCATTTTATTTTTTTTAATTTTAGGATCACATTTATATTGTTGTTTTCTTTTAAGTATGTTACTCCATTCACACCAATATTTGGTGATATTCATGTGAATTATGTGTATGCAGGTTCATAACATTGGACCCATTTACAAATCATTCATTTTTAACTAATTCAAAGATAGTTTAAACTCTTGAGTTAATGTCATCTTATGTTTATTTTTTAAACAAATATTGTGATTGGACTTGGTGTTGAAGAGAATTTCAGTCAAAATAGTAACTCGCATTGATTAGAGCATTTCATACCTCGAGACTTCATTATTGGAAAAAAAATCAATCAATGTTGTTGAATAAAATTGACGTTTTTTTCTCCTCACACCTCTATCTCATTCAAACAGGGCATCGAGGGTTTTAAGGTTCCATGGTTTAGGTCTCAACCAAAGAATGCGATTGCATTTCTTAGATGTTTTTCCAACTTCAAAAACTATGTTTCATCTTCTAGCATGTGTATGGTGACATTGGGGTTTTAGTGTACCATTACATGATTTGATGATATTACATTTTCAACTTCTACAATTGCAAAGTGTGAGCAACAAATCAAGGGAAATTATGTATAGATATACAAACATAAGAAGGAAAGGAGGGAATGGTCAGAAGAGCTTGCTTAGAAGTTGAGATCCATTTTCATCATAAATGTAAGGTTAGTATATTTTTGTAGGGGAAAAAAGACAAAATTCTTCATCTCTTGTGAATCATGTTGTCCAGTCTATGTTTCTTTGTACTCTTGTTTCATAAATTTGTTATCCATGCTCTTTACCACGAGTATAATTTATTTACGAGCAAGTAGGAAATTATTCATAAATAGCCATACTTCCAAGCTACTTTTCATTTTCAAAATCAAGATGGAGGACTTCTCCCTATATTTCATGAATTTTAATAAATTTATTGTTCCTTGACATAAGTTAACATGGGCACTATTGGTATTTGAACTGATCCCTAAATTGTTGTCATGCCATTTGGGTTTAGTAAATAAAGGCCATTTTCCTATCGATGGGAACACAAATGACCTCATCTCCAAAGTGAAATTGAAGTTGTTTCTTATACATGACAAGTTTTCCATTTATAAGATACATCCAAGCTTCGTGTGACAATGTAAGTGTGCTCCATAATATATAAATATGAAAATATATGTTTTAATAATGATTAGATTATTGATAGGGTGATTTAAATGATGGGGGTCTCCATGTATAAATACACTATATAGGTTTATCTACATGAAGAGTTGTGCATGTTGACTATTTAGGCAACTTTACATATTTAACATAGGGTGTGTGTGTGTGTGTGAGAGAGAGAGAGAGAGAGAGAGAGAGAGAGAGAGAGAGAGAGAGAGAGAGAAAGAGAGACTTTATTATATAACTTTATATTTATCATAATTTGCCTAGCAAAAAAGGATAAGAATTGTTATATCAAGGAAAATCCATCACCAAGATATCATCTTATCTCTTGTATTACAATGCATCAATCTAATCCCTTCCTTCTTCATTTGGATTTATCCCGAGACATTTTACCAAAATAATTTATGTAATTATAATTTTATTGTAAATTATGTCGACACGTGTAGGTTATTTGTAGTAGATATTTATGTGTTTCTTCTCTGCATTGCACTTTTCCTCATTGATTGAACCCTTAGTATTATTGGAATTACCCCTTCTAATTGTTGTTTCCTTGCCATGATTTAGTGTGAACCAAGTGATAGCTTTTGGGGTTACTTTGAAAGAATGTACACCATGCTTGGGGGTGCTTCATGTGATGTGGGGTGCATGGTGTGTTGACTATCCCCAGTTGTACCATGTTGGAAATACATATTGGAGATAGCGTATTCATGGATTTATATGCTTTACTTGATGATTATGTGGCATGCATCTTGTAGATGTGTCTAAGTGACTTATTTATAGACTACACATATAGAGAGTTTGCTTGCTTGCTTGGATGGATAACCCACTTGGATGAGGAGTGTTGGGCATCTTAGAGGAAGGTGTTGAGCCCTAGATAGAATGAAGGGAACTTAGTTGCTTGCATGGAGGATTGCATTTCACTTGAGTATCCTTGGGTTGAGGGGTGATCATGTAGGTGTGATGGACCCAAAGGTATACCTGCTTAGGAGGGAGAGTTGGAGCATTACATTCCTTTGGTGGAGGAGTGTTGGGAACATGTCGTGGAGCGCTCACCTTGGGACCCTTGGTTGTTGGGCGTGCTTTCCTTGGATCTTGACATGTGTCGCTTAATTGGAGTGCTTCACATTTGGTTCTATTTATTGTTTAGTTAGGTTGTTTATTGTGGACAAGGTCCAATTTATTATTGTTGGCCTCCCTCTCCTTTCATATAAATAAAGAGAGATTCTTTTCATTCATTCATTCATTTACTCACATTTGTATTAGAGATGTTAAAGCTAGAGTGAATTGGTCTCTTTCATTGTACTCTTCTTCGTTGTGTTTTCTCACTTTGTCTTGAGTGTCATGGTTCTTAAGGAGATTCAAAAACAAGACTAGGGTTGGAGTTTTCTCTAAGAAGACAAAGAAGAATAGGGTTTGGGAGAAACCCTAGAGGAGAATAATGGGCACTTAATCTTGTAGTTCTTATGGGAGAAGGCTAAACTTTTGTGACATTTGGAAACCCTAGTACTACTTGGACTACTTGAAGTGGAGAAGATAGAGGCAGAATATCTTGTACATTTATGTGATGCCAATGTGTATGCTAACTTATTGTGGATCTATGGTGAAGAAAATAGTGTTGGTTGGGAGTGATTCCTAGCTAGGAGGAGTTGGTGGCTAGGGATTTCTTATTGTTTCTCTAGCCAGGTTTTGGAGAGTGTGACTTGTACTAGGTTGTATTAAGTTCTTGGTATGTACTTGTACTTCATTTTATCTATATATATGAAGTGTTTCTACTATCCAATATTTGTGTACATTGAGATATGATTTATGTGTTATGTTATCTTGATGATTGAGTAGCTTCTAATGTTGGTTATGCATGTTCATTTGACATAAATTTGAGAATATTTTGTTAAGTGATGTAACAAACATTTAGAACTTAAGGCGAAAATTTGTTGTTGTAATAAGTCATTTTTCAGACTTGTAATTTTATTGGGAAGTATGCCCTAAGGGTTGTAACATTGTTGGCATTGAAGTACACTTGATTACTATTTATTTTCTTACACTACCTTGTGATTTGGGTTGAATAAAAGCAAAGTATTTGTTTTTGTAATTTAATATTTCAGATTCAACCCAAAGGTTGGAAATTCATAGGAAATAGTTCCAAGAAACCTCAAGTTTGAGGTAATTTTTTTGTATTTGCATTAATTGTAAAGGAACCAAAATTTCCACATGGTATCAAAGTTGATTTGATTGAAATTGGCCACTTGGTGAAGAGGGACTTGTATATTTCATATCTTCTATACTTGGGGCAAGTGCTTGACCTAGTACATGTTGATTGGGTCTGAAGCCCTAATGTACTTGGGAGAAGCATTTGAACCCTTGTTCTATTTTTTATATTATTGATTTTTCTATGAGGTGTGCTACATATTAGTAGGATGACTACTTTTGCTCTCAGACAATGTGACAAGTTGGAGGGTGCTTCCAATTTCATACCTTGGAAGTGTAGGTTGCAAATGCTTTTGGAAGAGGCTGAGATTTGGGACCATGCTGAAAAAGAGATTGTTGCACCTATTGATCCAAAGATATTGGTCATTCATGTTAAGGAAGCCAAGGAAAAGAGAATCATTCTTGGTTCTATGAAGAATCACTTGGTCACTCACATCGCAAAGAAGATGTTTAGTAGGTTGATGTATGAGGCTTTAGATAGTTTATATCAGAGTTCCAATATCTCTAGACAGATGCTCTTATGGAACATCTCAATTGTTTGGATGAGTAACGTAGATACAATGGTGATCTATCCGAGTAGGATCACAAATTTGAGAGATCAATTGGAGGCCATAGGGACAAAAGTGGAGGATAAGGAGTTGGTGTCCATTGTCTTGAATGGACTTTCTCCATGTTGGAAACTTTTTGTCCAATGTGTTTGTGATTGTGAGAAGCTACTTACTTATGAGAATAATTGGGATAATATTTTGTAAGAGATTATTAGGTTGGAGGCATGTTCAGTGAAGCAAACTAAATTAGAATATATAACTCTCATTGGGAGGATGATAAAGGGAAGTAGGAAACGATACAACATGGGCAAGAAGGAAGAATCAAGATAACGTAAGAAGGATTTGAAATTAAGATGAAATGTTTTAGGTTTCACCAGTTAGGGAATTATTCTAGGCAATATCTAGAGAAGAAGAAGGCCTAGAAGTCCATGCAAAAATAGGTTGCATTAGGTACTATTGATGGAGTAGATGAGTTATCATCCAATATTGAGACCACCCTCTCTGTGGCCTCATTTGTATCTTCTAACATAGTGTCAAGTGTTAAATGGTATGTGGATAGTGTGGACTAATATATATGACTTATGACAATAAACTCTTTAGTAGGATTTAGGATAAAGAGGGTGGAACAAGAGTGGAGTTAGACAGTGATGCTACATATCTAGTGAAAGGATTAGTCTCTATTGCATGTAGGGTGCTATCAAGTAATGTTATTGAGTGAATGGTGTTTTCTTTATTCCTAGTTTCAAAAAAAAATATTCGTTTAATTTCTTGTATGACATAATTGCAGTATAGAGTTGCATTTGAAGGACAATAATGCACTATCATTTATTGTAATGTAACAAGTCTAAATACTTTGGAGGTGTGCCAAATGGTGGCCTTTAGAAGTTTCTTGCTAATCATGTGGCACTTGTACATACCAATTGATCCAGATTATTTTCGACACGAAATGAGAGCGGAGATATAATAAAGTAATGCACAAAGATATCTCGGATATCCAATAATATAATAGAAATGTATCAGATATGCAACCATAAACACAGAGATACATTAATACACAATTTTCTATTAATGAGCGAAAATGTACAAAGACTGTAAAAATACTAAGTGAAAGACTCGCTAGAATGGTGGCAGCTTATCTCTGAGAAGAGATGTGTTCGCTACTCGCATTCGCAAGAAGATGATTTTAAAATGAGGCTCCAAAGGCCTTTTCATCATAAATAAAATCCAAAACCTTAACCCCGGAAGATGAAAAGCCAACAGTTTTGTGGACCCCGTTTTGGGTAGTTTGGTGTATCAACTTCTCAGGGGCGTAACTTTGGCATATGATCTCCATTTGGGGTGCACGATAGCTCGTTGGAAAGGTATATTCGAGGACATTCATTTAGGGGGCTCAATCAGATCCTTTGACTATCATTGAGAAGCTCGATCCCCAAAAAAAATCATTTAGGCCCTCAAAATGGCCCTGGAAGTTAAAAACTGCTAAAAATAGTAAATTACCAAAATTGCCATAAAATTGTTTTGAGCCAGTTGGAAAAGGTGGGTGGCCACCGATATCCACCTAGATCAATACTCCCTCCTTAGGAATAAATGGTCTACATTGTGTTGAGTGCCCAAGGGAGAGGGAAAAGCATTTGTTGAATCTGCATCTTAATGAGTTGCTTGCCTTGTTGGAGAAGTTGAGTTGCTTAGCTTGTTGAAGGTTGTCACGAACATGTGGCTAGAAGGGTTGGACCTTTTTAACCAACATGGCTGCATGAGATGTCTCTGTGCAGAAGGAATCTTTACGCTTTGCTGCAATATTGTCGACTTGCTTTTGTTGGATAGAAGGTGCTTGGGCCAAGGCTGTAATGGTTGCAGTATCCTTTTGTTCACCTTTTGAACAGATTGTGAAGAAGTTGAATTTTGTAGTATGAGATACTAACTTGTGGCACTGTTTAGGTGGAACAGTAGTCGAAACTACCTCTGGTATTTTGTAGAGATGACCCCCCAAAGAAACAATGACACTGCGGGGTCGAGACTCATAAACAACATGGTGTTTCCACATATATGGTTGGCCCAAGAGAACATCACAGACATCCAGTGGGGAAACATCACATAATACCTCATCCTTGAAGGGTTGGATGTCGTATGAAAATCGACACTGTTGGCTGACACGAAGATCTCATCCATGGCGAAGCTACCTGATGTTGTATGGTTGTGGGTGTGGTGTTGTCAGCAATCCCAATTTTTTGATGACCTCTGTTGAGATGAGGTTCTTCTGGATTCCACTATCAACAATAAAATGCAGCAGGGTCCCCTTCACCCACATTTGTGAATGAAAAAGGCGTTTCCCCTCTTCAAGATCTGTTGGTTCTTCTGGTTGAATTGTTGTGGTCGCAACAATAGCAGTGGGATCTACGTCAATGATCTGTCTTTTACTAGTATTTTCATAATCATATTCTGAATCAGGGTTCGGCTCCTTGTCTTTGATCTCAGCCACCAACAAATGTTTTGAGTAACATTCCTCGATGTTGTTCCAAGGGATTTTGTGGAAATCGCACCATTTTTCGATGTTGTCCTTTGTCTTCCCGTGACCCTTCTTTTCCTGTGGCTTGGACTAGTTTTCAGGAGATTATTTATTAGGGACATCTTTATCATACTTTGGTTGTTGCATATTTGCAGACCCAAACTCTCGTTTGTTCTAGTGCTTAAATTTTTGATCGATTTTAATAGCATATCGATAAGAAGCACTGAGTGATGAGATGTCCAAAAAATCAATTTCAATTTGGATGTATCTGTGTAGAGCCCCACGGTATTTCAGAACCAAATGTCATTCGGAGTCTTTGATACCCAACTTGGTGCGCAAGGTATGGAAGGTATTGGTGAACTCTGAAACTTCTTGGCCCCTCTCTTTCCGCAGTGTGGTCCATCTCATGTACTGGTCCTCATAGTTGCCAACAAGGTAATACTATTACTTTACCGCATCCACGAAAAATCCCAAGTGGGCTCGGCCCCATATATTCCAGACTCCTTTGTGGAAATTTGCTCCCAGTAAGTTTCCCACCAATGTTTGACATGGGGGAGATATTTAAGGAGTGTGAAGGTTATATTTTCTCTGTTGAAAACATTATGAACAGAGAAATAACCTTCTAACATATTTAACCATTTGTCTAGGGCATTTGCATCTATTTGACTTTCAAATATGGGAATATCAAAATTAACATGTACCTTGAAAGGAGAGGTGTTTCCAAAGTGGTTGTTTGATGAAGATGCACCTATTTCTATCGGCAAACATTGAAGGATGTGGGAAAAATTCTCCATCATTTCGTCCCTTTTTCACGTGAGAGCTTGCTCAAGCAACAGATTGATAGAATCGTATGCTCTGTCATTTTTATTTTCTTCCACCATGGAGGGTTTCTTGGGCGTGAGAAAGCGATTGTATTCAAGAGAGACAAGCTCGATACCCAACTTGCTATACTCGGACCTCGTCGGGGACATGCACTGGAAGAAAATGATCAAGGGTAGCCTGCTCTGATACCACTGATCCAGATTATTTTTGGCACGAAATGAGAGCAGAGATATAATAAAGCAATGTACAGAGATATCTCAGATATCCAATAATATAACAGAAATGTATCAGAGATGCAACCATAAACACAGAGATACAGTAATACACCATTTTCTATTAATGAGCGAAAATGTACAAAGACTGTAAAAATACTGAGTGAAAGACTCGCTAGAATGGTGGCAGCTTATCTCTGAGAAGAGATGTGTCTGCTACTCGCATTCGCAAGAAGATGATTTTACAATGAGGCTCCAAAGGCCTTTTTATCATAAATAAAATCCAAAACCCTAACCACGGAAGATGAAAAGCCAACCGTTTTGTGGACCCCGTTTTGGGTAGTTTGGTGTATCAACTTCCCTGGGGCGTAACTTTGGCATACGATCTCTGTTTGGGGCACACGATAGCTCGTTGGAAAGGTATCACTGAGGAGATTCATTTAGGGGGCTCAATCAGAGCCTTTGGCTATGATTGAGAAGATCTATACCAAAAAACTCCATTTAGGCCCTCAAAATGGCCCCAGAAGTTAAAAAGTGCTAAAAATAGTAAATTACCAAAATTGCCATAAAACTGTTTTGAGCCTGTTGGAAAAGGTGAGTGGGCAATGATATCCACCTATATCACCAATGGTAAGTTGGGCGTGTTTCTAATGTGTTATATTATTTTCAATATTAGTTCCACACGTTGTGTGTTGCATCGGGGGGAGGTGCTCAAGAGTGGAGCCCCTGTAAAAAATATTTTTGGGTTAGTTTTTGAGATTTCGCCAATGTTTTTTGACCCAATGTAATCTAATTAAGTAAATCCACAGGTTTACCTAATGATGGAATATTCATAGGTAAAAACACATCATTGTGCACTAGCATGATCAGTGGTGTCATGTTCGGAAAATAATTATGGTCAGAGGTAGTGGATATTGCATGTTACTTGGTAAATCGTTCACCCTCATTAAGGTTGGTGGAAAAAACTTGATCCGGATTATTTTGAGAACGAAATGAAGATGGATATATAACAATGAAATATACAGAGATATTTCAATAAACCCAAAGATACAATAGTTACGGACAATTTGTATTAATGAGAGACTGTACAGAAACTATAAAATTACATAGTGAATGACTCACTAGAATGGTGGAAGCTTATCTCTGAGAAGAGATGTGATGGGTATGCTCATTCGCAATAATATGATAATGATTACAATGAGGATCTAGAGACCTTTTTAACATAAATAAAATCCAAAACCCTAACCTTAGAAGATGAAACGCCAAAGGGTTTATGGGCCTCAATGGGGGTAGTTGGTACATCAACTTCCCAAGGGCATAACTTTTGCATACGATCTTTGATTGGGGTGCATGATATCTTGTTGGAAAGTTCTATTTGATGAATACACATTTTTTCTTCACACTATGCCTAAATCCTACAGTGTGACTGTGGCGGTCCGAAAAAACGTTGTTTAGGGCCTCAAAACATCCTTGGAAGTTTAGGACCCAAAAAGCTATAGAAAAATTGCCAAGGTGGAAACCTTTGTTTTGATCTAGTTCAATATGTGGGTGGCCACTGATTTCCACCTGGATCAATCCTCCTCCCTTAGGAAGTAATGGTCTTCATTGCATGAAGTCTCGGGGGAAGCTTTTGTTGAATCTGAACCTTGGTGAGTTGTGTGCCTTGCTGAAGAAGTTGTCTTGCTTAGCTTGTTGAAGGTTGTTATGAACCTTTTGTTAGAGGGGTTGGATTTGTTTAACCAATTTTGTTGCATGATCTAATGGAGTGTGGGAGGACTCTATCGGTGAAGATGCAACATGAAGAACATGAAGGGATTTATCATAACTTGGTTTAATTAGATAGTGTGGAGGCACTCTCGTAGGTGCAATAGGAATATCTTGGTGCTCTTATACAATATTCATGATCTGCTTCTGCTGGATAGAAGGGTCTTGGGATGAGGCTGCAATGGTTGCAATGTTCTCTTATTACCAATTGTGAAGAGGCTAAAATTTGCGGTATGAGAGATTACTTTGCAACATTGTTTTTTCAGGAAAGTAGTCGGAACTACCTCTGGTATCCTGTAGGGATAACCCCCCAGAGTAACAATGACGCTATGGGATCGAGACTCATAAAAAACATGATGCCTCCACATATATGGTTGGCCTAATAGAAAATTACATACTTCCAGTGGGTCAACACCACACAGTACCTCATCCTTGAAGGGATTGGCGTCGTATGACATGCGACACTACTAGTTGACATGAAGTTCTCGTCCCTGGAGGAGCCATCCAATGTTGTATGGTTGTGGGTGTGGTGTTGTTGACAAATACTACTACTTGATGACCTATACTGAGATGAGGTTCTTCTGGCTTCCACTATCAACAATAAAATGCAACGAGGTCCCCTTCACCCACATCTGTGAATGAAAAAGGTGATCCCCCTCCTCAGGATCCTCTGATTCTTCTAGTTGGATTATTGCAGTCGTGACAATAGTAGTGGGTTCTGCATCAATTATCCGTCTCCTTTTATTATTGTCTGAATCAGAGTCTGAGTCAGGGCTCAGCTCTGTTTCTTTGATCTCGGCCACCAATGATTGTTTTGAGCGACTTTCATCAGTGTTATGCCAAGGGATTTTGTGGAAGTCGCACCACTTCCGAGTGTTCTTCTTCATCTTCATGTTTCTCTTATTTTCTTGCAGCTTGGACTATTATATTGAAGTTGGATATTTTTTGGATTAGGTCTACCTTTACCATACTTTGTGTAATGTTTCCCCGGCCGTCATCCCACTAGCCGGGCAAAACGCTACGGTGCAGAACAACATCATTCTCATACTTAATTAATAACATGCATTTAAATCAAATTAAACACATTTAACTCAAAGTAAGCACAATATTACTTCTAACATAAATAATCCCTGGCATTAACAATAATTCATATGCACACAGAGTACATGTTACATATAAGCATCACAGACATGCATATACTTATAAATTAAGTACAAAATTAACACTTATCTTTTATCACTGTCGTAATTCCACCAACCACGTGCAGGCCTTCCATGAACCTCCCAGCCTTAGACCACGTTGCTCATCACTCTCAGCAGTAGGTCACCCCCGAGCTGGGACTAAGCTCCACCCAAGGCAAGGAATCCTAGTTTAGGTTAAGGTTACAGGGAAAACTGCACAGAATAACTGGAAGGATTCTTCCTAGGATGTCTTCTTATGCCCACTACTAACAGACTCTCATTCCCCACATGCATGTTTCACCCCGGAGTATACACCTTCACAAGAACAGTCCATCGGTGCTTCACCTCCCTCTCTAGGCCTCAACAACAGGTCGGATCAGGAATTCTCAGAGCTCTGAAGCTGGTGCTGGACTCTCTCTAGGAGAAAACCACTTCCCAGCAGACTCTCTCACCAGGAGGGAGTTGCTCACAGGCCTGACAAACTGCTTCTTCTACCACGATCCTGAAAACTCGCTTCTCCAGCACACCCTTCGACTCAATTCCAACCGGGTGAGGGAAACCGCAACAACATCAAGCACTCAGTTGACACCAGGATGACGAACACAACAGAAAACGAGCATAGTCCCGCAATGGCAATGACCAGACACTAAAACATAGTACACTTAGGTGATTATCCAGGTGTCGGGTTCTACAGAAGACACAAATTGGCTCACAGCTTACCGATTACAGGATGTGTGACAGGAAATTATGCAAAGGTCGAGGATGGAGGCCAAATGTAGAGACCAGATGGGAATACACCAAACAATCACAAAGGTCTCATCGTTTCGGTTTCCAGTGTTGTGTGTGATATGTCGAGCTCAAACGCAAAGGTCACACAGTTTAAACAATGAACGACAGAATGGAGAAACCCCTAACTCAGTTGATGCTTCAGCTTTTAACCACATGCACCTGGGTTGACACTTGTCACCCATGAAGCTCGTTCCTTCCCATTTAGAAGTCACTCGTCCTTCCAAAGAAATTAGGATAAAACATCACATTTCACATGGTTTTTGGAATAATATTAAAATATTATTCCCAAGGACTTAAGCCCCTAGGCTCAACACTTAGCCTCTCTTTCCAACCTTCCAACCCCCAATCCCTTACCCACTCTGTGGAAGCTTAGTCCCCCATCACTCATTCATCGTGGTCAGTCTGCACACAGCGGCGTTTACATTTTTATTAATGTTCTGCATGATTACATATACAAAAGCAGGCTCTCGGCCTTAACACTTAGGCTCTCCGACCTAACAGCACATAAGCCCACTAGCTTATAAAAACTTGGCTCACCAGCCTATAAAACATAATTACAATTCATAATGCAAGCTTTATACTTCATAGACATGATTTACAACAGGGCTTGGCCTTGGGGACATTACACTTTGGTTGTTTCGGATGTGCAGACCCAAATTCCCACTTGTTCTGGTGCTTAAATTTATGCTCGATTTTGACAGCATATCAATAAGTTATTCTCAGTGATGAGATGTCCAGAAACTCCATTTCGGTCTGGATGTACCTGTTAGACCCTGTGGTATTTTAGAACCAACTATCACTTAGAGTCTTTGATACCTATCTTCATGCACAAGGCATGGAAGATATTTGTGAACTCCAACATTGTTTGGTCCCGCTTTTGATGAAGCATGGTCCATCTCATGTACCGGTCATCATAGTTTCCCTAGGGTAATATTTCTCCTTAACCGCATCCATAAAAAATTCCCAACTGGGCTCAGCCCCAAATATTCCAAACTCTATAGAATTTTTCTCCCAGTAAGTTTCCCACTAATTTTTGACATGGGAGAGATCCTTAAGGAGAACAAATGTGATCTTTTCTCTGTCGGAAAAATTGTTAACAGAGAAATAACCTTCTAGTAAATTTAACCATTTTTTCAAATCATTTGCATTGATCTAACCTTCAAATATGGAAATATCAAAATTAACTTGTACCTTGAATGGAGTAGCGTCCCCAAAGCGACTACTTAATGAAGACACGCATGTTATTGTCAGCAATCATTGAAGGATTTGGGAAAAATTATCCAACATCTCGTTCCTCTGTTGTGCAAGGGATTCTATGAGCAACAACTTGATGGGATCTTCTGCTCTCTTTTTCCTCTTCTCTTTCGCCATGGGAGGCCACTTGGGCTGGTGAGAGTGTTTGTCCTCAAGAGAAACTAACTCAAGACCCAACTCTTTATACCCTGACCTCGTCAGGGAAATGCACTAAAAAACGAAAAGGAGTAGCATGCTCTGATACCACTGATCCATATTATTTTGAGAACGAAATGAAGATGAAGATATAACAATTAAATATACATAGATATTGCAATAAACATAGAGATATAGTAACGCACAATTTTTATTAATGAGAGACTGTACAAAAACTGTAAAATTACATAGTGAATGACTCGCTAGAATGGTGGCATCTTATCTCGGAGAAGAGATGTGATGGCTATGCTCATTCACAAGAATATGATAATGATTACAATATGGCTCTATAGGCCTTTTTAACATTAAAAAAAATCCAAAATCCTAACCCCAGAAGATGAAACGCCAAAAGTTTTGCGGTCCTTGATGGGGGTTATTTGGTATGTCAACTTCCCAAGGCGTAACTTTTTCATACGATCTCCATTTGGGGTGCAGGATAGCTCATTGGAAAGGTCTATCTGGGGACTACATATTTTTTTGTCACACTTTGGCTAAATTATATAGTGTGACTATGGTGGGCCCAAGAAACATTGTTTAGGGCCTCAAAACGACCCCAAAATTTTAGGACCCGAAAAGCTATAGAAAAACTGCCAAGGTGGAAACCCCTGTTTTGAGCTAATGGAATAGGTGGGTGGCCACCTATTTCCGCCTAGATCAAAACTCCACATGAGGTATGGACTAGTAAAAATACATCTCTTAAACATATCAAGGTTTTTGGTTTTTATTCTTATGTACATGATCCAAAGGAAAATAGGAGTAAGTTGGTTTAAAAAGTTGAAAAATGTATCTTTATTGGTTATAAAGATGGTATGAAAGTTTATAAAATTTGGAACCCAATAACTAAGAATACTACTTATAGTCAAGATGTTGTTTTTAGAGAGGTTAAAGATGTTCCCAAACAAGAATTCCTACCAAAGGAAAAAGAACTAGAGATAATAAAGTTTGAATTGAAGAATGAAGAATCAGACTTATCAGAAGATCATGAATCGGAAGAAGAAGAAGAGCCTCATACTTTGGTATTGGAGAGATAAGTTCAGGAAATAAGGAAACCAAAAAGGTATACTCCACTTGATTTTCTCTCTAGTTTTTTTTTATATATTATTAGCGATGATCCCACAATTGTTAGGGATGTAATGGATTCAGAGGATGGTAAACTTTGGAAGAGGGCCATGGTTGAAGAAATGGTTTCCTTGGATAAAAATGAGACTAGGGATCTAGTTGAGTTTCCAACTGTAAGAGATTCCATTGGTAGAAAATGGGTGTTCAAGAAGAAGTTCAATGAAAAAGGTAAAGTGGAGAAGTATAAATCTCGTTTAGTAGCAAAGGGATATTCCCAAGTAGAGGGAATTGATTTTGGTGAAAAAATTTCTCTCGTTGCTAAATTAACTTCTATTATATTTATTTTGTTTATTGTTGTTGATTTTGATCTTGAAGTATAACATATTGATTTAAAGAAAACATTCCTACATGGGGATCTTGAAGAAGAAATTTACATGAAACAATCAAAAGGTTTTGCAATGAAGGGAAAGGAAGAGTTGGTTTGCAATATGAAAATATCCCTGTATGGGATAAAAGAATCTCCAAGGATAAGGTACCAAAAGTTTGATACTTATATTTTGGGACTTGGTTTCTCAAGAAGCAAAGTTGATCACTGTGTGTACTATAAGCTAGTTGGTGAGCATGTTTTTATATGGTTTTATATGTTGTTGATTGGAAACAACAAGGTAATGTCAAAACTCAGTTGTCTTCTAAATTTGATATGAAATATCTTGGTGTTGCAAATTTTATTTTGAGCATGGAAATTAAAAGAGATCAATAAAACAAGAAACTCTAGTTGAATTAGAGGAAATATGTTGAGACAATATTGTAGAGGTTTAATATGAATGAATGTAAATTGGTCAAGGTCCATATTCCTATACGTGTAAATTTATCTATATATTAGTGTCCCAAGACACATGAAGAGGAAGAGGACATGTCCCATGTTCCTTGTGCTAGTGTTGTTGATAGTTAGATGTATGCAATGGTATGTACTGGACTGGATATTTCCCATGCAATGAGAGTTTTGAGCTGGTATTTGTCAAAACCAGGAAAAGAGCATTGGACAATTGTAAAGAGGGTCTTTAGGTATTTTCCTGGCACTACAAATTATGGAATTTTTTACCAAATAAAACTTAGGTTAGATAGAGTGTTAGATGTAAATGACTTTGTTGATGTAGATTGGGCTAGAGATATGGATCGTAGAAGATATACAAGTGGTTATGTGTTTAACCTATTTGGAGGAGAAATAAGTTAAATGAGAAAGAGACAGATTGTAGTTGCACTCTCAACTATAGAAGTTGAATACATGGTAACCACTCATGCAAGTAAGAAAATAGTATGGTTATAGAGATTGTGTTCAGGTATTGGGTTTGTACAACAAGTTGTAAGATTAGATTGTGATATTCATAGTGAAATATTTTTGGCAAAGAACCTTGCTTGTCATTCCAAAATAAAGCATGTTGATGTGAAATACCACTTTGTGAGAGACGTGGTTGAAGACGATAAGGTGTTGTTGGTGAATTTTCACACTTTGAAGAATGTTGTAGATTCATTGACAAAGTCTATTATTATTGAGAATTTATCTAGGTGTGGAGAAGCAATGGTAATCACTACCCTGAATTGTTGATCTTGTAAAACCTGTCCCCCTATATGCAAAGAAAACAACAAGTAGTTTTTCATCCCATTGTAATCTAAGATTAATTCCAATTAAGGAATTAGAGTTTTAATCTAATATAGGTAAATGGAATAAGGTTTTAAATGCCACAAAGTCATATATATAGTATGGAAAATAGTGAAGTTAATACAATGAAAAAAATAGTGCAACTCTATGGTTCGTTGGTTTTCCCAGTTAAGGGTTTCCAGGGTAAATCTCTGAGTATTGTGTGTGAATGCTATTATTTTCCTTTATATTTTTATAAAGAATATGTGTGCATTTCTTTACTATAAAGATTTAAAACTTATAGGGTGATCCTTCTAGTTTTGAGAAGGCATATGAAGAGCATGTATGGTGGGATGCCATGATGGAGATAGGTTTAAAACCTATTATGGAATTGATGATTGATTCCAAGCTTGCAAGTAATGAGAGTATTGAAGAGTATCGGGATAGGGTTTTAGATTCTCTTAGAAAGAGGGAGTTGACCTTGATGAGACTCTTGTTCAATTACCATAGGATTCTCTTGGAAAGAGGGAGTTTTGTGAGTTGATGGTTTTGCTTCAATTGTTGGAGGTTTTGAGTTGCATGGGAAAAATACCCAAGTTCACAGTTTGTTAGAGGCCCTTTGTGGCCTACTATTTGGATTACAAGTTGGCTATTGACATAGTTACCGACTTAATGAGAACTCTCCAAAGTTATGATTTTTTTAGAGGTTGCATTAGGGGCTATTTTTACCCCCATTTCCAAAAATGGCGCTACTGATAGCCCTCATTTTTTTTTAGAGTTAAAATTACAAAATTTTGCAATCGTCATCTATAAAATTGCTAATAAAAACCTTAAAATCGACCCTGAAACAAGAGGTGGTTCTCACAACATCACCTCCTTTTTTCAGGATTAAAATTACAACTTGGTAAAAATCATGATCTTGACAAGCAGTATAATTCTAAACAAAAACCTTAAAATTGACCCCCAAAACTAAAAGTGGTGCTACTGGTAGCACACCCTTTTCTTTGAGGTCAACATTATAACTTGCTTAAAAATGTGGCCATGACAACTTATATTGTTGTGAATCAAAACCATGAAATCAACATACGAATTGAAACATGTTTCTATAAGTAGTGCATTTGCTTCTTTTTTTCGAGCTTAAAATTACAACTTTTTTCAGACAAGTTCCTAAAAAACTGACATTAATGCAAATAAAATTATAAAAAAGAAGGAAAAAAAATAATTAATAAAAAGAAAACAAATATTAAAAAAACTAAAACAAATAAAACTAAATGTTTGTTTAACCTCTATATATAAATGAATCTTTTCATTGAAAAAAAAGTAATAATTTAATAATAAAAAAAAAGTATAAATACAAATATTGAAAAATGCTTCAATTATATATATAATGATGATGATGATTAACATCCACTAAGACCGAATTGGTCTATCGGACCTTAAGAGGGTAAGTGATTACTTGACATTCTTTAGAATTTTGTTTCTATGCTCAAAAGACATTAAGATAAGCTTTCTAAGATCACCATACTTTTGTTTAGTTAAGAGGTTAGGAAGGTTGGTAGTGTGACAAATATTTTGAAAATGAGATCTAATATGGGTATAGGTTGGACATCTTCAACCTTCTTAGTGTCACAAAGGTGACACACTCTTTCATCCCATGGCGTTTTAGGAATTGACCAACGCCCAATTTCACTATGGAGTTCATGAGAATTTGTTCTTATCTTGGCAATGCTTATTTTTTTCTTTACACTTGGCAAAACAGATAGATAATTTTGATCTTCTATATTAAGGTTGATTACATCCTTATAATACCTTAATTTTATTTTTTCCTCTAACTCTTTATCACACCACATTTTCTCCTTAAATTTTGATTTGACGTTTTTTTTAATAGTATCTTTATTCTGCAAAATGGTGTCTTCCATGATTCCCCAATAGTTTATTCAAGACCATACATCTTTATGCCATCCTCGTTTGAGTCGATGGTGGTTATGACTCGATTTTGAATCAATTTTAGGAATCCTCTTGTCTTCCATGTTGTTTAACTTGTTCTTATACATTAGGTATCTAGTCATAGCCATGCTCTCAATGAGGGAGGCTTGCTTCTAAGAGGAGGATGGGATAGGGCATGTTTCCTTTAATTTTGAGATTATAGGTTATAAAATTATTTTGTATTTGTTCTATCTTTCTCCAAGATTCACAAGAGATACTACAACCCCAGACTTCACATCCATAAAGAATAACAGGTGTAACAAGAGTCTCAAAGAGGAGTTTCTTCTTATCCCAACTCCAAAGATCAGTTGATTTACAATTGTTTTCAAGCCCATAATAAGCTTTCCATCCCC
>ML782958.1:256522-269920 GCA_009831015.1 Picea engelmannii | reverse complement strand
GAACTCTATGTCATCTAAAGAAAAAACTTCTTCCTTTGTAGGGACAATAGGAATGGTGTCCATGGAATTAGGGAACTCGTAAATACTTTTAAGGTAGGAATTCCAGTCCCTTAAGGGAATCCTATTATTTTCTTTAGTATTGCGTTTTAGAATTTGGCTCCAAAACTTCTTAGGATCCAACTTATATAGTTGTGAAAGTTGTTCTTGCCTTTTATTGATATAACACATTTTTTTCCTTTTAATTAGGGCTTTGTACGTATTAATCTTATTGAGTTTTAAGGACTCGTTAGAATCATCCCTAATGGATTTCCTATCAACTTTACATTCTTTATCATACCAAGGGTTGGTCGTTCTATTATTCTTTTTATAGGACACCTCGAAAGAGAACTTGTTAATAGAAGTGGAAAGGGTAGTTGTAAAATTATGATAGAGTTCTTCAATGTTGTCCTTATAAGTTAGGAGATTTAATTTACTATTTAAATTATTTAAAAAAATATGAACTTTACTTTTGTCAAAGCGCAAATTCCTTTGATTATCATAATTCTCTTCAATGGCACTCCTATGCATGAAAAAGTTTAGAGTTAGGGTTGAAGATTTATGATCAAAGTCAGGCTCATGGTCATTTAAAAGGTCAAAAGTTGTTATTTGGTTGGAAACGGGGATATCATATATCACATAATCTACAACACTACTATCTAGCCCATGAATACAAGTCATCTGGTTGGAGTTTGGCCACTTCATTAATCCATTGTAAATTATTAGGTCTTGAGAGCTATAGATCTTGACCAACACAGTACCAAACAAATTCTCAATTAGGTCTTCAGAGCTTCTTTTATAGCTATTAGATAAACCAAGGTCCTCATCTAGCCATAAAGGATTATGGTTGGAGTCATTACTTAAAAGAGTAGCTTGTTTAGTTGCAGTCCTAGCATTAAGTCTCCTAGCAGGAGGATATTACCTTCATTTTTCAAACTATAAATATCTTGTTCTAAATTATTATAGGGACAATTGTTATCTATATTGTTTTTCTTATAAAAAGTAGAATTAATAGGAGCAAAATAGCAAATTGTTATATACATCTTCTTAGCATTGGTGTCTGGAATTTCTATCCAAATGTATTGATTGAGAGGGTCAATCTTATGAAGTTGAATGTGAGGAGAAATGCTCTTTCTAATATGAGAAGCTATGCCTCATATCCCTCTATGGTGGGAATTTTTGTTCCATGCCGACCATAAGACAAATCATTTTATGTTAGGGACCTTAGACTCGTCGTGCTCCCAAGTTTCAACTAGACAGATAATATCAATATCACTGGGGATCCAACTTATCATAGGACCTTTGCACCATGGAAAACCATGACAGTTCTAAAAAAGGATCCTGAGTGTCCCAAATTCCTATTTATTATTATCCTTTTGGTCTTTATCCCTAACAATAGCTTTTCGATTTCTGATTATTGCCCATTTTCCTTCTTTCCTGACTTCTTTTACTTTTTGAACTTCCTTCCTTAATTCAGCTTGGTGTTCAAGAATGAGGTCTTCATTTATAAATATTCCTGAGTCTTTTAAGCTCGGAGATTTACTAAGCATGCTATATTTATGGTCATTACAACTTACTTTGACATGGATCAACCTATCTTTGTGATCAATTATTTTTCCTAACCTCTTTGCTTCTATGAGGTAAGTTGTATCAATTTGTGATTTATTACTTAATTCTTCTTTTACTATTGCTAGTGTATCCTCCTCTTGTTGTTCTTTTATACCAAAAACTATGAGGTTCAAGGCTCTTTTGTTATGCTCATGGTCCAGTTCGATTAGCTTATTCATTTCCTCTTTGATGGGTTTGATATCCAATTTGTTTTCCATATTACTGAGAGTCAAATTGTTGGTTATTTTTTCTTCTAGCTCTTTAATCCTATCTCTCAAGTTGTGATTTTCTTCAACCCCTCCTTAAGTTGATTGTTTATGTTTTTTCATTTCTTGAATCCAATCCTTCATTGTCTACAATTCACTCTTGAACCTTAAGAATCTATCCTCTATTTGAGTTTGAATGATATCTTTAAATTTTTTATCAATCATTTCCTCTAGCTCTATTTAGAGTTTTACATCTCTTTCTTCACTCATTTATATATATATAAATAAATATTACAAATATATAATTAAAAATTATTATATTATATTGTATTGTTTAAAAAAAAATTATTAAAAATTATATGTATAAAGAGTGAAAATATATATATATATTAAAAACAAACAAACAAACAAACAAAATATTAAAATATAATTAAAAAGATATTATAACATATAATTTTTTTTAAATAAAATAAATTTAAAATTTTTAAATATTAATAAAAAAATTAATTAATTAATTAAATTAAAAAATTAAATGCAAAGGAGGGGGTAATTCCCATAATCGCCTCCATTTCACATGACAATGTGAATTTTCATGTTAAAAAAAAAAAAACTATAAATTTAAATAAAAATTAAAAAAAACAAATGCAAAGAAAAGGGAGGGCGATTCTCATAATCCTCCCCTTCATTTCCCATGAATTTTTATGTAGAATGGAGGGGGCTCCCCCTTCTCTCGTGGCCTCATGTCTCATCCGTGCCCACAGGGTCGTCGTTCCATGGGAGCAGTAGGTTTAGCGCCCACATGGCGGGCGCTCCATGGAAACGGTAGCCCTTCAGGCGTCAACGGGAGGGAGACCGCGTGAGAAAGAGGGGAAATAATTTTTTTTAATTTAAATTTTAATATATTTTTAATTGTTTTTAATTTAGTTTTATTTTTATTTTTTATATAATATTAACTTTATTGGCTTAAATCAATTTATTTTTTATTCATAATTTTGTTAATATTGATTTTTAATTTTTTTAATATATTTTATAAAAATAAATAAAAAATATATTTTAAAATTTAAACAATTTAAGTGTTTTTGTTTAGTTTTTTAATCTTTATCTGTGTTTGTTGTTTTGTTTTTATAATTTGTTTGTTTAAAAAAATAATTATTTATTTTTGTTTAATATATATATATATATATATTATTTTTTTATATATATTTTTTTGGTTTTTTCCTATATATTTGTTTTTAATTAATTCTTTCATTTATTTAATAATTTTGTTTGTAAGGGTTTTGGTTTTTTAAACCATGGGCTTAGAAACATCGTAATTTTAAGCTCGAAACGAAAAATAAATGTCATTTGTAGCACTACATTTTGATTTAGAGGTTTTAATTTGCAAACGTTAACAGTTGTCAAGGTCACAGTTTCAAACAAGTTGTAATATTAATCTTGAGAAAAAAGGGTGTTATCACTAGCACTAATGTTCGTTTTGAAGGTCGGTTTTAAGGTTTTTGTTCGGAATGATACTGGTTTTCAAGACCACGATTTCAAACAAGTTGTAATTTAACCTTAAAAAAAAAGAGGTAATGTTGTGAACACCACTTTTTGATTTGAGAGTCGATTTTAAAGTTTTTGTTTGGAATGATACTAGTTGTCAGACCATAATTTCAAACAAGTTGTAATTTTAACCTCGAAAACAAAAGAGGTGATGTTGTGATTGATTCTAAAATTGTAGTAGGTTCATATTTATAGATGAAAAATTGGTGGAGTTGCAAAGGGAGCATATTGGTGTTTGTGAAAACACTTTCCTCATAAAGAGGGAGTGTTATCTATTGGGTTGCTTCAAAAGTGTTTACACCATGCTTGGGGATCATGCTTCATGTAATGTGGAGTGCATGGTGTGTTGGACTACCCTTGGTTGTACCATGATGAACACACACATAGGAGATTAGTTACTCATGGATTGTTATGTCTTGACCTTGGTCTTTATGTGACACACTTCCTTGGAGGTTGGAGACCTATGTGGCTTAGTGATTTCTTCATGGAGTGCACACATGGAGTGTTTGGTTTCTTTCTTGGGAGGACAACCCACTTGGAGGAGTACAGAGTGGTTTTTAACGATTCAAATATCTTACCTAAGTGCAGTATTCTAGGCGATTATTTAAGTGTCAAAAAATCATACATATAGATATTTAGGTTAATATTCAATAAAAAAACATACAATTTACTATTAATACTTATAAATTTTAGTGAATATTATTAATTTAATCATATTTTATGTAAAAAGTAGGTGAATTTGTAAAGGGTAAATGGCCAATCAATGAAAATTCACCCTTAAAAAACACCCTAGAGGAATGTTGGGCATCTTGGAGGAGGGAATTGAGCCCAAGATAGCATGGGGGAACTTGATTGTTTGCATGGAAGCTTGTACTTGAATTGAGGATGCTTGGGTTGAGGAGTGATCATGTAGGTGTGGTGGATATGAAGGTACACATGGTGCAAGAAGGAGCACTAGAGCATCAAAGGCCTTTGGAGGATGTAATGTCCCCCACCTCTTGATGAAGAGGTCTGGGAAGACTTAGTGGTCTAGACATCCCCACTAGACCATAGTCTCATACAGCATGGGGAAAGGGAAGCTAACTCAATGTTATATTTTGAAGTTGACTTGGAAAAAGGTAAAAAGGGGTAAAAGAAGTAACTCAATGAAGGAATAGAGTGTTGGAGGTTGAGTTAGGATTTGTCCTTAGGGGTTAACTTAACTCAATAGAGAAACATAAAAGAAGTATAAAGGAAATCCTAGGGAGCACCTCTCATTCATCTTGGATATTATTATATTTGCTTGTTGAGCTCTTGAGCACATAGTTTTGAGGGTTTTGATATTACAAACCCTAGAGAACAACTCAGTGGTGAAATATTCCACTCACCTTGTTCCAAGCTTGGTCTCGAGGATGAAACACTCCACCCACACCATTCTATCATCTTCACAAGTTCCATCATCAATCCATGAGGGCAGCAGGTCGTACCCTTTGGGTGTTTTCCAGCAAGGGTGCATCATTTCATTAAGAGAAGTTTGATCCAACATTGTGATAGGGTTTATTGACATTCTAGCATCCGGGTATTGTTTGCAGGGCCTTGTTAATCAGTGTTGGAGTATTCTTGGAGAGTTGCTTCGACTAGATATTTATCTACAGCTTTGGGACGTCTTTGAGAGAAGGAGGGCGCAATTGTGATTCATATCTACTCATTCTGGAGGGGTTATACCTCAGATATGATCCTGAGACTTCTCCTAGTGGCTTATGGTAGCTTGATCTACCTTTCTGGAGAGTTTCAGTGCATTTGAAGACTTATTCCATCAGGGCCGAATTATTGAGCTTGACAGTCTTCAGGAGGGCATAGTCTTGATTAGGGTTTCAACAGTTTGGAGGGGTAAGACTTGGCATTTGGACTTTAGACTTTAGGGGGGAATTTTCCTTGCCCTGATCTATCTTTTCGTGAATTTTGGCATCGTTTGGAGATCTCCTTCAGTTGGTCTGAAACCTTGACCCTATCATCTATCTAGCAAGACATGCCAGCAGCTAGGGGGTTGGACGTGACCCCAGTTCTTATTGTATGTGGTCTTCACCTCACATTCAGCCTTTGAAGGCTTATTTTGTATTGTCGGGAGCATTTTGTAGCAACTCATATCTTCTATCTTGGAGCCATCTGATGTTATTCCAGATCTGCATCCATATTGTATCAAGTTCTTGCTTTGCATAATAATAAAGGTTAGATCTATGCTTTTGGAGTTCCGTATCTTGCGTACTGGTTAGATCTTTTGTATTTCATTGAGTATATCTATAGATCTATGCTTAATAAATTGAATACAACCGTAAGGCAGAAACTTGAAGGGCCAACCTGCACACAGACACAAACAAACAAGTTAATCAGTGGTTAGTTAGTGTTCTAAGCAAAAAAAATGGCTTGGGAACATTATAGAGGAGGAGCATTAGACACAATTTATAAATAAATCATCTTGTGATCCTTGCTTGTTGGGCATGCATGCCTTGGAGCTTCACATGTGCCACTTAGTGTTGGAGTGATCCACATGTAGGCCCATCTATTATTTGCTTAGGTTTCTTGTTGTGGAAAAGATCCACTTTGTTATTTTTGGCCTCCCTCACCTTTCACATAAATAGAGAGTATTTTATTCATTCATTCACTCTCACACTTGTATTAAAGATGTGAGAACTAGAGAAAAATGGTATCTTCCATTGTACTCTTCATCATTGTATTCTATCTCTTTGTTTTGACCACTAGGGTTCTTGAGTATATTCAAGAAGAAGACAAGGGTTAGGCTTTTCCCTTAGAAGATAAAGAAGACTAGGGGTTGGGAGAAACCTTAGAGGATAAAAATGAGCACTTATTCTTATAGTTCTTATGAGAAAAGTAGAGTAGGGTTTCGTGGCATTTGGGAACCCTAGTACTACTTGGGAGTTCTTGACATGGAGAAGATAGAGGGAAACTATCTTATACACTTGTGTGATGAAAGTGTAGGTGCTAAGGAGAACTTGCTAGTGTGTATGCTAGCTTGTTGTGGATATTTCGTGCAGGAACCAACTTTGGTTGGGAGCGGTTCCTAGATAGGATTTGGTGGGTAGGGTTTTCTTATTGTTTCCTTAGCTAGGGTTTAGAGAGCGTGAATAATACTATCTTGTATTAAGTTGTTGGCATGTACATTTATTGTAATAATAGATATATAGACATATAGATAGATAAGATGAAGTACAAGTACATGCCAACAACTTAATACAACCTAGTACTATTCACGCTCTCTAAACCCTATATATATAGTGATCTTTCTATCCAAACTTTGTGCAATTTGGTGGGCCCTAGTTTTGATTAATTTTTCACTGTCAATGATTCCCTTTTTGACCTTTTACTCCTCCATTTCACCTCCTTATTATCTTGTTTTGCTATATTACTCATGTTTTTCAAGGAATACATTGCAACGAGCTTTACAAGGCACTGAGTTGTCCATTTTTCATGATTTCCCATGTTTTTGATAAATAAATAGAGTTGGGATGTGTTTTACTAATGACGGTTACAATAATTTTGGATCCAGTAACCACAAGTGCATATCATGTAACCACAACACCCAGGTCTGGTAACCCTTCATTAGTTGGCATACCTATGCTCCCCTAGATCGAAATCTTCCACTTGGGTTTTGTCCATAGGCCCCGTGTCATGGTTCAATACCTATTGAACTGGATCCATACTCGACAATGAAGGAACTATCTCTTGGTCAAACTCAGAGTCAACAGTTTTCTTAAAATAAGTGTTCCAGCATGGTCAAGACCGACTCCGAGATGAAAAGGATAATTTCATGCATTCCATGTCATGAAATTATGAAATGGAAATGTTAAACATCTTATTCTCCTCCCATGAAAAGAAAAATCAAGGTTGTGATGTTTATCCTCTACCCTCGAATTAGTATCAATCTATTGTATTGGTTTTGAATATCCATGAAACAGGGGATTGAGTGGATCTTACGAAACACTCTTCCTCTAATTCATATATGCTATATATATGAAGAATAGTCTAGTCGAAGGAGATATCAGAGAGTGAGAGGATACCAAACTTATGACCATATCCATTATACACTTTTGAACCTAATTTTGATAATGCAAAGTTAGTTGATGTTTTGAATTGTGATGTGATCATTTCTTAGTTATGTGGCTTTCTTCTGCAGCGTATGAAAACTAGGCATGCCCCCCTACGTTGGTATACATTGCATTGCATTACTTAGTTAGTTTTCTTTCATTTACTGTTTAGATTCGGTTTCTTTCACATGTTATTTATCTTATCATTTCATTTCATGTTATGCAATATTTTGATTTAGTGTGATGTGTGATTGCAAGCTACAAAGAAATATCCATATATAATTGTTATTAAACAATTTGCTCAGATCGTATTATAGAAACATTTTGTAGGGTGAAATATTGGGATCAATGGTTTTTATAATTGCAATACTAGTACGTGGTTATATTCATGTATCATAATTGAATTCATGGTGAGTCTTTACATTCATGCAAGTGTGTTTTTCTTATGCAAATGTAGTGTGTTTCCTAATTCACCAACAATGGGATGATGTTCTCTGGAAATTTGGAAAGTCTGAGATTAGCAAAGAGATAACTTGGTGACAACAAGATCCTAGTAGTAAGATTAGTGCCCAAGTACATGATCATTACCAAGAGTGATCGAGTTAGCCTTTAATTTCATGCAATTGTGTTTTCCTTATGCAAGTTTGTTTAGTACTTTCAAAGTAGATAAATGAGCTATAAATGATCTAATTATGTACATACAATGTTTGCATTTCACAAGTTTACAAATTTCAATTATGATTTAATGTAACATAATTTATGCATATAAATTGCCTGACATTTTTGGCGCCATTGTCGAGGAAATGCTAAAAGGATTAGGGCATTAATAGTTTGTTTGTTTGTTTAGCACTTAAAATTTTGTTTTTCTTGTATATGATTTCTTTTGGTGATAATATTCTAGATATGAAGTATTAGAGACAGTAAGACAAGAGGTAATAACTTGCACATACACTATAGTGGGTACTCAGTTCCACTGAATCTAAAGTATGTTAGTACTGTATGAATAGATGTAGAGATACTAGAGGTAGATTTACTAGTGGAATAGGAAGAATTGATCCATCCACCAATCCACCCATAGGAATAACTACTCCATCCACAAATCCACCCACCACTCCATCAATTCCAACTCATGGTGTAGTAAGAGCCACTCCATCCACTAATACATCTGCAAGTAGAATTACAAGAGGAGAATAATCAGGTATAATTGTGGCTTCTCAAATAAAATCCAAAGCCAAAGAATAAGGAAGCTCCAAAGGAAAATCTACGAAAATATATGATCCAAAAGAAGTTGTAATACTTTCATATCATCCATAGGAATAAGAATTGATCAGTGGTCAAGAAGAAAAATTAGAAATATCATCTACAATAAATCCTATCGAAGAACCAAAACATTTTATTTCATCAGAAGAGTGTATAACCTACAGATAAGATAATATGTCTAAAGAAGAAGGAATATTTGGAGGTGGAGACAGGGAAGCAAAAAGAGGATCAGGAGGAGGAATATAAGGCACATGAACATAAAATTTCGAACATGAGTTTGGATTTCCTATTTTGGATCCAACCATAGTAGTTCAAATGAAAAATATTCCACCATCAGCATTACCTAACTTCCATGGTTTGGTAACTAAGGATCCTGAAGAAAAAAAAAATTAATTTGATGTATTATGTCACAGTTATGACTACTCAAATGTCATACTAAAACTTAAGGTGTTTCTAGATACTCTTAAAGATGCAACTTTGCATTGGTTCATGGGCTTGGGAACTAACTCTATCAAAACTTGGGATGAAATCCGTAAAATGTTTCTTTCAAACTATTAAGACTATTTCACAAAACGATATTTGTGGGAGGAAATGTTTAAAATGGAATAGAAGGAGGATGAAAACCTTGAATATTATATGGAAAGATTCCATTATAATGTAAAAAGATCCAAGCAATATCATTTATATTTAGAGACTCTTAAGATTATTTTTCTTCGTGGAATCGTGAATGAATGGGTAGTTGTACTTAATCTTATGGGTAAAGGAGATGTATCTTGGCTAACTTATCCATAAATATATTATTTGTGTGCACATATCTCTCGAGGAAAGGATAAAACTGGTAAGGGGCCTAGAGATATCATTTCGAGAGTTAATAGATCAACAACTGGTGGGGTAAGTAGAGTTGAAATTGGAAATTTATTGGATAATTTCAAAATTGATATTCTTAGTACTCTTAGCTCACAATTAGATACATTAAAAACTAAGCAAAGGAAAGAGGAAGAGAATGCAACTTTGTTTATTTTTTTTCCTAGATGTAGAAAGAAACATTCTTTGAATAATATTGAAGTTTGTGATATTTGTGCAAAGAAACATGTAACGGAAATTTTCCTTTCTATACCTAAACTTAAAGAAGTCTATAACGGAGACAAGGAAGCTATAGAAAAACTTTGTTTTGTTTCTCCAAAGAAACCTTGGCAACCTCAAACATCAGGTATATCTCAAGACCCTACACAACAATTTACTTCTTATTATTCCATCCAACAATACCCCCAATAAAATTGGAATTCTCCTATGCCTTGGTAAGCGTGGTCACCACACCAAGATAAAAAACCAATCTTGGAAACAAGGATGGCAAGGGCATGCCTATGGAAACATTCTAAATTATCCATATTTCTCATAGCAATATCCACAATATCCACCACAAACCCAATACCCCGCACAACCTCAACAATCATATCCTACCCAAAATCAATAGCCACAAAATTCACCTCCACAACAATCACAATTACAATTATCATCAAACCAAACCCCTCCAAGACCTACCCAACTACCTGCACAACCCATTCCAAACCCAAACAATAAAATATCTCAACCCACTTACAATGTTGAGTTACAAAGTTTTCCCACTTACATGATTACCCCTCTTGATTTAAATGGTATTCATCTTAGGTCAAAAAAAACTAATTCATAAATATTCTTCTATTATTATTAAGGAACAAATCGAGGAGGAAATTCTTAAACAATTAAACTATAATAATAATTATATTGCAATAAAACAAACTTCTTCAATATATATCAACCAAAATCATCTAAATCTCCTCCCTTTCCAAAGAGGTTGAATTTGGAGAATCAAATAAAATAATTTGAATATGATTTCTTGAATGAATTAAAGAATGTTTGTATTAAAATTCATTTGCTACAAACAATTAAGGATATTCCAATCTATGCTAAAACAATTAGAGAATTGTGTTTGAAGAAACCAGGAAGAAAGAAAAAAAATCCAGAAATAGTACATGTCATCAACAATTTAGCAGAACTAATGGCGGGTAAATTTTTTACGGAAAAATATGTTGGTCCTTACAGTATTGTTGTTAAAAATAACATCAATAACATTCCAATTTCAAACACTTTAATAGATTTGGGAGCTTCAATTAATGTCATCACAAAAGGAACCATGGAAGAATTAAAATTATTTAATCTTTGTTGCACACATATAGTTTTGAAATTAGCAGATTGATCTACATTAAAACCTAAAGAAGTGTTAGAAGATATTATAATCTCTTTATATTCTTGGGAATAACCTATGCATTTTATGGTTTTACAACCTAAATCCAATTTGGATGGTCATCCATTAATCTTAGGTAGACCATGGTTAGCTACAATTGATGCATGTATTAGTTGTAGATCTGGAGACATGACAATTTCACATGGTAATTCAATTAATAAATTTTATTTGTATCCACCTGCAAAATATTTAACTAAATTAGAAAATATGCAAAGGCTTGATTATACAAATAATGATGAATAAATAGTACAACTAATACTAACAATTGATCATGCTATGAAATTAAAAGAGGATATTGAAGCAAATCAAATCACTAATTTCATTACGAATTTTGATTGTATTCAATATCGTGGGGGGTTGGACAAAAAATTTCAGGAAAATTGTATTTTAGATACTTTGCCAACACTATTTAATTCTATGTCTTTTATTAATTCAATATCAGAATATTGTAGTATTTATGTTGAGATTAAGCAAGGAAAAACTTTAAACCTAAATTCTAAACTTGAAGAATCTCAAAAATAACAATTAATTCAAATACTACAAAAACATTTTGGTGCATTTGCATGGGAGTAAACCGATATGCATGGAATTCGTCCTCACACATGTATACATCACATTTTTATTCAAAAAAATTCTAGACCAATCAAACAACCCCAAAGATGTATGAATCTAGTTCTAAAAGAAATTGTAAAGGAAGAATTGCAAAAAATGATAAATGTGAATTTCATATATCATATTTTTGACAGTCAATGGGTTTCAACTTTAGTAATTGTTCCTAAAAGAGAATGGTAGATGGTTTGTTTGCATATATTGTCATGAATTAAATAATGCTACCATAAAATACCATTTTCCCCTTCCATTTATAGATCAAGTTTAAATACCGAAAAAATATTTTTCTTTTCTTGATGGATTCAATGGATATAATCAATTCAAATCACTTCGGAAGATCAGGATTAAACCACATTTACATGCCCATGGGGGGCATATTCTTATAGAGTATTACCTTTTGGGTTATGCAATGCTCCTACTACTTTTCAACATGTAGTTTTAGGTATCTTCTCTGACTTGATCCATGATTGTGTAGAGGTTTATATGGATGATTTTACTATTTATGGTAATTATTTTGAGGAAGCAGTAGAAAATCTTTAAAAAAATTTGATCAAGTGTCAAGAAACTAATATTTCATTAAGCAATGAAAAATGTCATATGTTTCTTACTGAAAGAATTATTTTGGGTCATTGTGTATCATGTGCAGGAGTCAAGGTTGATCTGGAAAAGGTAGAAGTTATTTTTAAACTTTTAGTACCAAAGACTCAAAAGGATGTACAGAGTTTCTTAAGACATGTAGGCTATTACAGGCGTTTTATAGAAATTTTCACAAAAATTACATCACCATTGTTTAAATTGCTCACTAAAGATAATGTTTTTTTGGGAATATTCCTTGTTAGAATTCTTTTGAAACATTGAAGGAAAATATTTCTATAGCACCATTTATAAGAGGGCCAAATTGGTATCTCCCTTTTCATATATCCACTTATCCTTTAGATACATCCTTGGGAGCAGTGTTAGGACAAAACAAAACAAATTTCTTATGCCATTTATTTTTTTAGCAAAAATTTAGCACCTATTGAATTGAACTACATAGTAACAGAAAAAGAATTTATTGCAGTCATACATGCCATCAATAAATTTAGACACTATATCATTGGTTATGAGGTTTTTATTCACACTGACCATTCAGTTATTCAATATCTCATGAACAAGACAATTACAAATGGTAGAGTGACTAGGTGGAATTTATTACTTCATGAATTTAATATCACCATATTAGATAAAACTGGTAAAGAGAATTCGGTTGCATATTTTATTTCTAGAATAAAAAATGAAGGTGAACTTGTTCCTAAAGATGGCAATTTCCCTAATGAACTTTTATTTGCAATATATATTAGATCACCTTGGTTTGCTAACATTGTTATTTTTTTGGCTACAGAAAAGTTACCACAACACCTCTCATCTAAGGAGAAGCAGAAGATTATCAAACTAAGTGCCACATATTCATGGACTGGAGGAGATATTTTTCATATAGGACCAGATCTGATTATCTGACAATGTGTACGATAATCTGAAGTGTTTGACATACTAAAAGCATGCCACAACGAGCCATGTGGAGGTCACTTTCCTAATAAGATAATTTCTTACAAATTCCTCCATCTGGGGTATTATCGCCCCTCTCTTTTTAGATATGCCAAGAGTTACATTAGTAGCTTGTTGGCTGCCCAACTAACATCTTGTCTTTCATTGTCATTTGAAATACAAAATCACTTCCTATACTCACAGCCTTCATATGTCAATATGCGTCATATTGATTGATTTTCTTTTT
>ML782958.1:237811-253974 GCA_009831015.1 Picea engelmannii | reverse complement strand
CTTACAGCTTGTTGTACCAACCCAATACCTGAACACAAACTATGTAACCATACTTCTTCCTTACTTGCATGAGTGGATGCCATGTATTCGGCTTTTGTAGTTGAAAGTGCCACTACAACCTGTCTTTTTCTCATCCAACTTATTGCTCCTCCAAACAAGTTAAACACATACCCACTTGTAGATCTCCTACAATCCAGATCTTCGGCCTAGTCCACATCCACAAAGCCATGTATATCCACCACTTTGTCCAATATCGATCTTCCTTCATAGCACAATCCATAGCTAGCAGTGCAACACAAATACCTGAAAACCCTTTTTACTGTTGTCCAATGCTCCTTCCCTGGTTTTGACATATACCTGCTCAAAACTCCCACTGCATGTGCAATGTCCGGTCTAGTACAGACCACTACATACATCAAACTGCCAACTGCACTCACATATGGAACATGAGACATGTCCTCCTCCTCTTCATGTGTCTTGGGACACTGATTCACAGATAACTTCCATTGGACACACCGACCACACTGAGAGGGGGGTTTGAATCAATGTAGGGATCTTTTTCAACTTCCCTTCACAAAACTTCTTAGTTAGCAATCACCAATTACTCATCACTTATTACTATCATTTATAACCAATTATATGTGAACATATATCAATAACATATACCAGCAACATATATCATCAATAAGTCATCACCACAAGGAACACTAAGAATACAAGATGTATGTACAATTCCTTTTATTATGGACTACAATCCTTGGGCTATCAACAACAGCTGAATAGAGTTACAACTCCACAAGAGCACCAGCTCTACAATGCAAGACTCAGCTTACACAACTCATCACCAACTGAGAAGAGGAATCAATCCTCAACATATACCAATCTGTCAATAGGTACGGGACCTAAGAGTAGTGCAACACGCATATGTACATGCCCTACCAGTAGTAAAGCTCCTGTATGTACGCGTCATGTTTGTACTACAGCCTGTGTATTCCTTCTGAACAATTATGGTTTTTTCTCCATGAAAAAACTCAGATCCTATGTTGCCTTCAGTCACATCCACTTTTGTCTTTCACTGTCCAATCTAAACCATAACAAATCACAACACATTTATGCTCTCCAACAACTTACTCATGCTCCTCAACCATACAATATGAATGCTACTTAATCATGTATAAGAAACAATATATTATGGTAATCATATCAGTATTGAACCATAAGAGTGTTTCTCACTCTATCAATCAACCAACATAACCATATCACAACAGCCATACCAAGAATGCCTTAAGCATTCACCATACAATAAGCAAGAGTATCCATCAAGAAAACTATGTAACCATAACAGAAATTTTATGGAAAATCTGAGCCCATAGAATGCAGATCTGGAACTTGCTTCAGCCTTCAAGAACCTGGAACCAACTCACACTCAAATCTCCATGACTTTATCCAATTGTACGTGTTATGACTTCCTTCAGCCCGCGTGTGTATGCGTCATTCCTCACTATAGCCCACGTATGTACGCTCTCTAGCCCACTGCTGCTCGTGTACTCCTTCAAAAACTAGGGTTTCTGAACTTCCGAAACTTTCGTCGTCATGATCTCAAACTTACGGAAACTTTGATGCGTCCATGAGATCCTCAATTCAATCTCTCTCTCAGAATAGATCTTCAAGATATGCCCAAGATATATCTACTACAAGAGACCCTTGCATCTTATTTATACTCTCCAAGTAGCTTCCTTAGAAGCATCTTCCATGCCACTTTGTCCACATAGTCACCTATGTTCAACTTTGTCCAATTTTCCACTTGTCCATATATCCAATAGCCACTTGACCACTTAACCCACTTTCCTCATTTTAGGGTTAACCTTCTTATAACCACTTTCCATAAATAGAAAGTTCTCCATTTACTTTATTATTTAAATAATCATTTTTTACTTTATCACTTCAATTTATTATTTAAATAATTTCTTCTTTGTAAGAACTTTGACTTCTTTGACCTTTTGGGGCTTCAAGTCAACATATGAGGGTCCTCCAACTTCGTAAGGCCATAACTCTCAAACCGTGAGGATTTATGTGACGTTCCACATACTACCGGAAATGGCATGACAAGCACTATCCATCTAGGATAGTTTCACTAACAAATTCACTGATCTTAATCTCATTATTCCATAATTAAGCATGGGTTTTCTAACCATACTTCTAGGATAACTCAACCGCAAAGCGTCTTCCCATGAGGGATTTCACCATAAGGGGACCACTTGGGATTTCATCCATTTGTATTCCTTATCAACCATGATAAGACAATAATGAGTCATATTTACATCAATCCAACTATGCATCATATATCAATGAAACCACATCGATTCATCTTCATATATGCATCATATATCAATGACAACTCATTGATCCATCTTCATTTATGAATCATATATCAATGAAAAATCATTGATCCATATTCATCTATGCATGACATCATATGACTATGACTCCACTTGACATCAATCAAGGAAAATACATGATCCATCAATATACTATGACAAGACATTGTTCCTTTGACATCAATCATTTGGCATCAATGACAACATGGTCCAACAACTTTACCCCAACAGGAATAGGAACCTTGACTGGTTTACATTCCTGCATATTAAACATCTGCAATATTGTCTCAACATATTTTCTTTGATTTAACTATTTTTTCCTCTTTTTCCAATCTCTTTTAATTTCCATGCCCAAAATTAAATTTGAAGCACCGAGATCCTTCATGTCAAATTTAGAGGACAACTAAGTTTTCACATCATGGATAATCTCCTTGTTGTTTCCTATCAGCAACATGTCATCCACATACAAGACCAAATAAATCAAATGATCACCAAGTAATTTAAAATACACATAGTTATCCTTTTTGCTTCTTGTGAAGCCAAGTCCCAACATATAAGTATCAAATTTTTTATTCCATATCCTTGGTGATTGTTTTAAACCATACAGGGACTTTTTCAGATGCATACCAGGTCCTTCTTTCCTTTCACAGCATAACCTTCTAGTTGCTTCATATAGATTTATTCTTCCAAATCCCCATGTAGGAATGATGTCTTCGCATCCATCTGTTCTACTTCAAAATCAAATGCAGCAGCAATAGATAACAGAAATCTTATAGAGGTTAACTTGGCAACAGGAGAAAAAAACTCACCAAAATCAATTCCCTCAACCTGGGAATAACCCTTTGCTACTAACCGAGCTTGGTATTTCTCCACTTTTCATTTTGCATTCAAATTCTTTTTAAATACCCATTTGTTGTCAATGGGATTTCTTCCAGTCGGCAACTCCACTAGATCCCAAGCCTCATTCTTATCCAATCATTCCATGTCTTCGTCCATGGCCCTTTTCCAGAAATTTCCATCCTCTGAATCCACTGCCTCCCTGAAAGTTATAGGATTATCATCAGTAATAGACAAAGCAAAATTTGAATGGAAATAAGATGGAGTATACCTTTCCGGTAGCCTTCTTTCTCGAACCGATCTCCTCAATACTGGAGTATGAGGATCTTCTTCTTCCGATTCTTGTTCTTCTGTAGAGTTTGGTTCATCATCCTTTAAATCAAACTCTATTTTATTTGGTTCTTCCTTACTTGGTAGGAATTCATGTTTAACAACATCCTTCATTTCTCTAAATACCACATCTCGTCTATACACTAACTTCTTAGTTTCTGGGTTCCAAAGCTTATAACCTTTGAGACCATCTTTATATCCAATAAAGATACACTTTTCAGCCTTCTTATCTAGCTTACTCTTGTTTTCCTTTGAAAAATGAACATGTGCATCACAGACAAATACCTTGAGATGTGTGAGAGAAGGTTCCTTAACAGTCCATACCTCTTATGGAGTCTTGTCATCCAACACTGATGAGGGTGATATGTTGACCAGGTAACATGTAGTACCCACTGCCTCTACCCAGAATTATTTCCCTAACCCGACACCACTGAGCATGCACCTTGCTTTTTCCATCAGCGTCATGTTCATCCTTTTTGTAACTTCATTCTGTTGAGGTGTGTATGGAGTAGTATTCTTCCTTTCTATATCGCACTTCTTACAGAATTCTTCAAATTCATTCCTGAGGAACTCTCCGCCATTATCTGTCCTCAACACCTTAATTCTTTTCTCTGTTTGATTCTCAACAAGAGACTTAAACTCTTTAAACTTGTCAAAGACTTCAGATTCTTCCTGAGAAAATATATCCAACTATTCCTCGAGAATTCATCTATAAATGAGACATAGTACACAGATTTTCCCAATGATGGGACCGACACAGGTCCAAAACCATCATTGTGAACTAGTTGTAAAATTTCTTCTGCTCTTGTTGCACCAGAGGGTAATCTTACCCGATTATGCTTCCCATATATACAATTTTCAGAGAAATCAAAATCCAGAGAGAAGTTAGACATACCTTCAACCATACCTTTACTGTGTAGTAGTCGAAGACCCTTCTCTATGATATGACCCAGTCTTTGATGCCACGGCATAACCTTTTCTCCAGAGACTGTAGGATTTCTTTCTTCTTCAACTCCAATATCAGGAAAAATGGAAGTATTACAGCCATCACTAATATTTCTTCCTTGCATCTTATATAAAGTTCCAAACCGAACTCCCTTCAACAACACCATTGCTCCTCGAAACATCCTGCAAGTTTCCTTTTCAAATATTTTTTTTACCCTTGCATCGTCCATTTTTCTTACAGAAATCAAATTTCTAGCCAAACCTGAGATGTGCAGAACACCAGGAAATTTTCTAATCCTTCCATCTATGAGACTCAACTTGACTTTTCCTCGTCCTATGATTCTGGTTGTCGAATCATCACCTAAGAAAACATTAAATCCATTATACATTTCATATTCGCAGAACCACTCTTTATGGGGAGTCATATGAAAGGATGCACTAGAATCAACCAACCATGCCTCGTGATATGCATGTGTTCTTGAAGAATCCAAGTACACATCCCCTCCTTCTTCCTTGGAGGTCTTTTCTTCTGTAGAAGGAGATTCTTCAGATCCCTTCTTTTTCTCAACTTTGGATCTACACTACTTCTTGTAGTGCCCTTCTTTTCCACATCTCCAACATACATTTACAAACTTTCTGGGAGATTTAGATCTACCATTAGACTGATATCTCCCACTTGAGAACTTAGATCTATTTCTTTCATGGGAACTTCCTCTTGCAAATAATGTGCATGTGCTCTGTCCTTCCATATTCTTTCATCTCATCTTCTCCGACAACAAGGATGATACCACTTCATCAAAATTCAAGGAAGTTGTATTACTACCTATGGCCACAACCAGAATATCCCACGAATCTGGTAAAGAACACAGTAAACTGATACATTTATCTTCATCTGAAATTTTAATATCAACAAATACTAATTGACTTACCACAATATTGAAGGCATTCAAATGCTATGTCACCGAGTCTTCATCTCTCATCCTCAGGTTCTACAACTTCTTTCTTAGGAATAGTTTATTTACTAGGGACTTAGACTGATACAAATTCCTCAACTTTTCCCATAAATCCTTGGTTGTATCTTCCTCTGACACATTCAGTAATATTGAATCGGAGAGACACAGTCGGATTGTGCTCTTTGCCTTCTGATCCAACTTTTTCCAGTCATCTGTTGAAGTTCATGTAGGTGCAATACCTTGATCTACCATGATCCATTGATCTCTTTCCACCAACAGATCTTCCATCTTGAGCTTCCACAGCTCAAAAATTTGCCCATTAAACTTCTTGATCTCCATCTTTGAATTGCTTGCCATTTATTTTCACCTAAAAAATCAATACCACAGATCTCCCACTGTAACAAGCCTTATCACAGTCTCGAGCCAAACCCTTGACCACAAAGGCATCCCCCTGAAGCCAACCTAGCTCTGATACCAAATGTAGATTTTAACCTTATACAATATTTACTTCAAAAAGATTTTCAGTAAAAGAAAAGAAAAGATACAATGGCAAATACAAACATTACACAGAGATTTTTCCCCTGGAAACCCAAACCGAGAAAACCAACATATTCTATATTCATTCATCATGATACATTGTTTACAATACAATATACATATATGATCCAGGGGCATCCAAAACCCTAACCCAATGACCTGGATTAGTCAACAACCATAATTCCTTAACCGGAAATAGAAAACCATCGGCAAAAAATCATGTTCTGAAAAAACACTTAAATATGTGACACTACTACTTGTGCAAAGAACATAGCACATACCCAACAATTATGAGAGCAGAGATGCACGAATCCTCTTTTTCCAATGTTTAATTTGGGTAAATAAATATGTGTTTTTATTTTTATTTGTATTTGTTTGTTAAGCATTAGTTGTTGCATTGTTTTTATACTAGCTACAGAATCAAAGATTGTGTATCTTGTCTTAAATTATTTAATGAGATTTTTAATTGGATTTTAATTTTATTTCCAGGTCTCAAATGGAACAGGAAGATGTCTTGTGCGTTTCTTGGCTAAGAATACGATGAAGTAATTCTATTTTAGAAGTAGGATTTATTTCAATTCAGAATATATTTTGAAAAGTTGTTATAACAAAATTTTATAAGTGGTTGTAAACATTATTTCCAAAAACTCAGATTAGTATTTAGTTTTAAAAATACTATATTTTTGAGATTTATCTCTATCCTGTGGATATGGGAAATAGATCATTATGGTGTTTAAATACTCTCTTAGTTTTGGTAAGAGACATGGTGAAATTTCTAGGAGATGGACTACTGAATATTTTTAGGAATATAGAATCGTGCTTTAACCTAGGCTTGTCCTGCAAGTTAAAGAATTTAGTTCACATTATAATATCTTCATGTTAAGATTTATATTCTTCAAAGTAATTGATTATGAATTGATTAAAATTATCTTTAGTATGTTTTATCAATGCATGTTGAATTATTATCAATTATACATAAAAAAAATTCAATCTTTTAATAGTCCTCGTTTCAAAATCGTTTAGTTTCAAGTGATTGCATTATCTTAATGCAAATATTGAATTGTATTGAATTTGTTCATATACTTTGAGTTTGCACAGGTCTATTTGTTCAATGGAAATTTATTTCTCAATGTAAATGGTCGTTTATATCTTCACCTGAGATTAACAATACAAAAGTTGTCATTTATGTATTATGAATGAGATTCGAATTGTCAAGTGAAGAAGATTTCTCCTGGCACTTCCATAGTCTTAGGATTATACAACTGACTGTTATAGATTTCTCTTAACAGGAAAATTTGAAGGAGCGCTCTAATACGGGAAGGCACAACCATAGTTTTCTTTTTTTTAATTTGACCAGTGTTAGGTTAGTATTCTTTTATCTTTTTTTTATTTGATTTGTGAATGTAGATTCACCTTTAAAATTAATACTCTTCTTATCTAAGTCAGATTATTATCATCTACATTCACTATTTTCTTTTTCTTTTACTTTTCATAGGTAAAAGTAGATTAGTAATTAATATTAGATCTCTTCACATTTTGCCTCAGATTTGGTTCTCTTTTATAAACTTAGTTTCCAAGGCTTCTCGCAAATCTTGCAATCTGTATATTTGTACACTTTATATATATAGAACATAAATGTACATAGTACATAATTAGGTTAGTTATTTTATTTTATAGTTTAGATTGTATCCCTTTACCGGCCAACGGAGCCGTAAAAATCGCCAGGGTGAGTCATTCCAAACGACTTAAGTTACTTAGACAACCTCGGACCGGGATTTCCCTCATAGTTGATGGTGTGTTCACATATGCCCATCAACAAATGGCACTAGAAGGAGAGCCAACTGAATATTAATGGAACAAGGGGGTCGAAAGACACCTCTTAATAATCACTCTCCAGTTATAACTCGTAGTCACTCAGAATCCATTGTTGTACCCTATACAACCACTACATATGAAGCCCAACCTATTATTCTTGTCGAACCTGCAACACAGTTTCCTCGAGGAATTGATGTCCAAGAGATTATCCAAAATTATCGTCAATCAATAACAAGAACCCAATACACATTGGCCAAACTTAGATAGTTTGGTGAACAATTACATCGACCTCTTGATTTTTCCAATCAACAGGAAGATACTCCTGCCATTGGGACACCAAATTATGCATTGTGTGATATCTTGATTAGTCCATCAAAAACGCTCATTCTAGGTGTTGGGGGATATGAACTTCCTTCTTCACCACCCGACCCTTCTCCACCTCCTTCAGGAGGAGAATCCTCTTACGAAGATTGTTCATCTTCTGAACAATATCAGACTTCAAATAATCCACATACTTCATCCTAGATGGATAATCAAAATAACCCGCCAAGCCTTGGCTTGACCAAGATGTTGTGGGTACTAGGAACCCAACACTTGTTACCTAAGCATCCTGAAAAATGGTTACCTAAGTTTGATCCCGATTCTAAATAGTCAAGTGAGGATCATATAAAAAAAATTATGTTGGTTGTTAGACTTAGAAATGTAGAACATGAAGATGTCGTTTACAGTTTGTTTCCATATACCTTAGAAGGAAATGCCTCCACATGGTACTTCGCACAACAACCTCAAACTATCGTTTCCTGGGATAGATTTGAAACCTTTTTCTTAGAAAAAATCGGAGATGAAAAATCTCTTGAAGTGTTAGTCATGGATCTATCCAATGTGAAGATGAATCCCAAATAAAAGGTTAAAGACTTTAACCAAAGATTTATTACACTCAAAAACAAAATCCTTATCGATTCTATGCCTGCATAAAATCTGAGTGTTGCTTATTATGCTAAAGTTTTACATCATACTACAACCATGTGGGTTAAAAGGTCCAAAAAGAATACTCTGTTAGAACCTTTTGAAGAAGAAGTTCTCATTGAAAAGGACATGCTCATATTGAAGGATAACACAACTCCTGAAACTGAATCAACTTCTTCTTCCAAGAAGAAGATAGAAACTCTTACCAAACCACCCTCAAATAAGAAAGATCAAGAACCCATAGATATGGAAAGTTTACAAAAAGCCTTTCAAAAGTTGTCCAACCAAGTTGTAGATCTGAAAAGAGTTGTAGAGGAAGGATATTGTAGTAAAGGAACTTATCGACCACCTTTTTGAAAACCACTTTCAAATCCTCCAAATAGGTCAACCCCACCAATTGAAGGTTTGATTTTAGAAGGGTTATACCACGCTATGTAGTCCTTATTAATTGGAGCTAATAATACTCTTGATGTCCCACTTCAACATCAAAATGATGTAGAAAATGAGTATAAGGGAACACCTAATGTAGAAGATTCATCCCCTCTAGCTTTTGAACATTTTTTTGACAACATTTTTCAAGCCAACTTTGAAACCTTACATAATAATCAGCATCCTTATAATACTCGTAGTAAAAATCAGCCTAAATACCAAAACAAATCTGCACCTGATATGAAAAAAAATGCAACATCAAAACAAACGAAATAGGTTGAAACATAAAAGAGTTTTTCTTTCTCTGATATAGAATACAACCCTATTGAAGATTTCAAGATGTTAAAAGCAAATATTTCAATCTACAATCTTGTTAAGTTTCCCTACATCCAACGAAAAATGTTACAAAGCATATATGAAAATAGTAACAATAAGAAGAAAGATTCTCTAGACAAAAGAACAGTTGAAAATAGTAGTAACAAGAAGAAAGATGTTTTAGACAAAAGTGTACCTAAAAAAAACAATAAAAAGAAGGATGTTCCCGATAAAAGAGTAGCAAATCTGGATAAAATACCATCGGACACAGCAGATAAAAATCAACAACCCCCAAATCCTTCTCCCACACCACGAAAGAGGTCTAATGTGTCACCATTTATATTGACATTTGAAATCTTTAATAGAAACATGCATAATTGCATAGTGGACTATGGAGCTTCATCAAATGTGATGCCTTTGTAAGTTTGTCAAAAAATCAATGTTGAAGTTAAGCCATCTGATATGAAAATCATTCAGCTAGATAGAACTAAAGTTACTATGGTTGGAGAGATTAAAGATGTTTTAATTAGGTTATCATCCAATCTGAAAGTACATCAGGTGATCGACATTGTAGTAGCAGATATTCCATAAGTGTATGGTATGTTCCTCAGCAGGGATTGGTCTGAACAACTTCATGGTTATTTTTCTACAGATTGTTCTCACTTGTGGTTTCCACTCAATGGTTAGCTAAACAAACTTAGAGTCAATAGGGAATGTTATCTAAATATATAGTCACAAATATGAATGATCCAAACGAACCTTTTGTCCCAAGTGTGAATGCATTAGAAGATCAAGGTATGAATACCTTCTTTGGGAACTTTGTTGTTGAAATATCTACTATTCCAGACCCTGATCAACAATCTAAAATATCATTTTTCACTCAAGTAATGGCCACATATCATGCTGTGAATATTGTAAATAGTTGTGAGAATGATGGAATTTGGTCTTTGTACCGTGATGGGTCTAATTTATGTGAAGGAGTTGGTGTCGGTTGTTTATTGATATATCCCAAAGTTAATAATACATTCATTGCTTGTAGATTAGAATTTGATTCCATAAATAATACAACGGGATATGAATCTCTCTTGCAGGGACTCAAGAAATCCATTGACCTTGATGTCCAATGCCTAGTTGTATTCGGCGATTATAAAATTATGGTCAAGCGGGTAAAAAAATGTCATTCACTGTGTATCTATTCATCTCAAAAACTACCATACCGAGGGATGGAACTTGATTAATAAATTTATTGCCTTTAATATAAGTTCTATTCCTAGATGTAGCAATTCTAAAGCAAATTTGTTGGCAAATGTAGCATCAAAATTATTGTTTGTTGAAGGTTTCTCTCCTAATTCATTTTCTATCAAATTAATATTCAGGCCGTCAATTCCGAATAATATCACCAATTGGCGGGTGTTTGATGATGATCTGCAGATCATAATTTTTTTACATATGGAAGACACTTTCCAAGGTGTTGTAATTAACAAAAACACTCACGACGAAAATCTATGCGATTTTACAGTAATATATGATCCACGATCAGCTGAAAGTTCATCTGATATGGTAAATTATATCCATAAATTTGTCATCATATTAGAAAAGTCTTATGATTTACATGACAAATTTAAAGGAGTAGTTAATTGTAAAACGAATAGTTCCTCGCTGTAATAGGAAACTATAAACTTAGGAACACATGATCAGCTTAAGAACATTAATTTTGGAAAAGGGTGTACACAACAAGAAAAATTAGCATTTATTAAACTTTTCAAAGAATTTAAAGATGTATTCGCTTGGACTTACGACAATCTAAAAACGTTCGATCCAAACATAATACAACATGTAATCCCCATGAAGCCTCAAGCCCAACCATTTCAACAAAAACTAAGAAAGATGCACCCAAAGTTAGAGCCCACTGTAAAAAAGGAATTGACTAAGTTGTTAACAACTAAGATCATCTTTGTTGTTCTACATACCCAATGGGTGTCCAACTTAGTCCCGGTAAGGAAGAAGAATGGGGAAATACGACTTTGTGTCGATTTCTGCAACTTAAATCGAGCCTTTGATAAGGATAATTACCACATTCCTCACATGGAATAGATCTTACAACATGTATCTGGTTCTGAAAGACTATCCTTATTGGATAGTTTTTTGGAATACAACCAGGTCTTGATGTCCCCATCAAATCAACTTAAAAATACATTTCGGACCCCTTGGGGCACTTATGCTTATCGTAAAATGATCTTCGGACAAATTAATGTCGGGGCCACTTTACAATGGGCCTTAGATATCGCTTTTCGTGGGATTATAAATCATTCAGTGGTTGTTTGTCGATATGATGTTATCGTCTTCTCAAAATATAAAAAAAGATCATTTATCTCACCTAAGGAGTGTATTGGAATCTTGTCGTAAGTATGGCATTTCATTAAACCCCAAAAAATCCATCTTTGTTGTTGATCAGGGAAATTTACTTGGTTTTATAGTATCAAAAAATGGAATGATGATAGATTCTGAGTGACCGCAAGCCATAGCTAATATTTCTCCTCTTTCGTCCAAAAAATCCATGCAATCTTTTCTTGGTAAAATAAATTTTGTCATACGTTTTGTGCCTAGTTTTTTTGAGATGGTTAGACCCATGCAAAATATGATAAAAAAGGACGTTGTATTTAAATGGGGATCACGGGAAAACCAGGCCTTAAATTCCATCAGACAATCTATAACAGAAGCTCCATCCTTAATGAGTCTTGATCTTGCTAAAGACTTTACTCTCTACACTTTTGCATTAGATATATCATATGTTGTAGTACTCACCCAAAAAAATAATGATAATAATGAAATTCCCATCTCATTCATGAGTTCTTCTTTTAAAGGAGAAAATTAAATTATATTGCAGTCGACTAGCAAGATTTTTTTTTTTTTTTTAAGTGGTAAAACACTTTAGACCTTATCTTTTGAAATCTAGAACTAAATTCATTGTCTTGTACCCTGCAGTAAGAAATTTATTGGTTCAAAAAGATCTTGGGGAGAGGAGGGCTCACTGGATGACCTCTCTTCAAGAATATGATCTCAAAATTAAACCAGCCCAAATTGTTAGAGGTCAAGGTATTTGTAAATTAGTGGTTGATTCAATTAATACACCTGACAATGAACCCATCTTACCGGACGAGACATTGTCTGATGAAAAGAAAATCTTTTGTAGGAAAACCGTGCCAAATTCCTGGTATAATGATATTAAATTTTACTTGATACATGGAACTACTCCACAACATCTTGACCCCAAAAGGAGAAGAGCACTAAGGCTCAAATCTACACCTTTTCAATTAATTAATGATGTTCTTTTCAGGAAAAAAAAAATTGATGGTGTATTGTTACACTGCTTGGAACAGGAAGAATCTGAAAAGGTATTGGATGAATTGCATTATGGTAATGCAGCAGGTCACTTTGGCAATGAAAAAACAGTTCACAAAGTCCTTAGAGCTAGGTACTATTGGCCCACATTGTTTAAATATGCCCATGTCATAGCCCGCAAATGCACAATATGCCAAAAGGCTGCAGGACGAGTCAAGAAAGTCGCTTTCCCTTTGAAACTCGTTACAATCAATGCACCATTCCAGTAATGGGGCCTGGATATCAGAGGATTGATCAACTCAGCCTCCTCACATCAACATAAGTACATTCTCACGACAACATACTACTTTACCAGGTGGTCTGAATCCATGCCTCTAAGAGTGGTCAACACTAATCAGGTGATTTTGTTCGTAGAAACTCATATCATTACACATTTTGGGATACCAGAATGTCTATTTTTTGACAATGCTTCTTATTTTTCCTCATTGGAAATTAATGTTTATGCTTTAGAAAAAGTAATCAAGTTAAAATATTATGCCAACGATTATCCCCAAGGCAATGAACTGGCTGAATCAATGAATAAAAATTTAATCAAAATCTTAAAAAGAACAGTGTTTAACAATCATAAAAATTGGCACACGGCCTTATTTAATGCACTATGGGCTGACAGGGTCACCCCTTAAGTAGTAGCCATCAATAACTCTCCTTTCTTCCTTGTGTATGGAAGAGAAGTTATCCTTCCTCACAATGTGTCGTTACCATCACTTCAGTTATCCCAAAAGTTTTAGGAGGAAGAATTCCCCGCCCTAGAAAGTCGAATTAACGCTTTACTTAAACTTAAAGAGACCAAAACACAGGCTAAACATAAATTAGATCAACATAAACAAATTTTTAAACATTGGTTTGATGATAGTTCATCCTCCAATAGAAACTTCAACGTAGGAGACTTGGTTCTTAGGTGGTATAAGGCACATGAGGATAAAGGGGAACACACCAAGTTTCAAAATCGTGGCTAGGACCATTTATTGTTAAAGAAAAAATCAGTCCTATTTATTTTCGTCTCCAAACTTTGGAGGGACAGGCAGATACTTTTCCAGTAAATGGTCAGGCCCTCAAAAGGTACTTTTCGTGATCTACTTGTAAAAAGTTGGTTTCTAAATATCTATTTTGTGGTGTTTTTTTTCTTTTTCTTTGAGTGAAATTTAATTATTGTTTTTCATGTCTTTCTGATGTGTTGTTTTGTTGTTCAAAATTGATCATTATGAAGGAATCTGGTTTTAAAATATTGCATTGTCTGTTGATTTCCAAGCCACCGGCAAAAGTTCAAATCTGGTATTGAAATAATAAAATATACTTTAGCCCTGACGGTTAAATCTTAAATCTCATTGCTGCCATTTTTCTTTTCCTTTTCTTTATAAAGGATTGTTTCATAAAATTGGTCTAACCCTTGACAATCATGTAGATATTAAGGCTTCTTACGCCATCCCTTGTTCTTAAGGAACTTTTTGGATTCGCTTCCCCATCTTTTAGACAATCTCTTGCTATGAGATTAATTTCAAATACCATGATTAGATCACCTGTGTTCTCAAAATAAGATTCTACAAGTTTCTAGCTAAGGATTAGAAGGTCTCATCATGAGTCAGTCCATTATGACCAAGGAGAATTCAGGGAAGTGACATTACCATTTTCAGTTACCAAGCCAGAGCAATGGCCTCCAACTTTCTAAACTAGAGGACACGAGGTCTCATGACGAGCCAACTTTCTCACTTTCTTGGACCTTTGTGGATGACATTGTTGTTAACTGGTTACCAAGCTAGAGCTGTGATTTTTATCTAGTTCCTAAATTTCCAAAAGAATCAAAATCAACAATTCCATAATCGATCTATCATGTGTTCTTAACTACTAGATGGGATAGAAGTACTCGATTGGGTTAAAAGGAAACCCTGTTGAGGCTATGAACGCTTGCCTATGGTATCAAAGTCCTACTCATAAACTCTCATGACTCATGGGGGAAACCATCTTTCAGATCCCAATCCTTAAAAGAATTGTGTTCCTCAGTTTGTGAATTGTGGCTACACTAGTTTATCATAAGCAACCAGGGCTAATATCATTACTATACAAACCAAATGAGAAACTCTCGGAGGAAACTTGGATATCTGACAAATCGATGCTTCTAGTCTCCATGATGTGATGTTCTCACCAGAAAAGAGATAACTGCTTCACCCAGTGAGTCGCCATTTGTTGGCTGCCCATCTAGCATCTTGTTTTTCATTGTCATTTGAAATACAAAATCACTTCCTATACTTACTTCCTTCATACATCAATATGCATCAGATTGATTGATTTTTTTTGTGCAAAAATGTGATTGTTTAGTGCCAATCAGCCTTGTTTGGATTTTTACCATTTTCGTGGGAATATTTTTGTGTCACTTATTGATCATTTTCTTTCTTCAATTTCATGACTGTAAAACATGAAATTGAATCTTCTTTTCGTGCAAATCATTGAGCGTAGTCTTGTGACAATATCCTTGTACATGAGTTAAAAAATTATTATTTGATTACTTTAATTAATCTAAGGTTTGAATAAGAGGATCCTTGAAATATTTTTTTGGAAGGTCTATGAATTATGTTGAAAAACCTAAGTAGACTCACTTCCTACAAACTAAGATCAATTCTAAAAAGTTTGGGTTTGATCTAACCAACTTATGAACTTGAATGTTGGGCCTAAATCAAAGCCTTGCTTAAAACTATGGATTAATATGGATGATATGGGGTTTCACTTAAAACCTTACCTCTCTAAATGGTCTCTGTATAACACTTAGACACCTTGTTAGGGACCTAACCTACCTAACCCATCAAGTGGGTAGAATAATATATTTCCATGTAATAAAGGTCAATATTAATAAGGCCTAGCAATAAGGAGGAATATGTTTGTGTCACTTATCGATCGTTTTCTTTCTTCAATTTCATAACTATAAAACATGAAATTGAAGCTTATTTTCGTGCAAATCACTGAGCGTACTCTTGTGACAGTATCCTTGTACATGAGTTAAAAAATTATTGTTTGATTACTTTAATTAATCTAAGGTTTGAATAAGAGGATCCTTGAAATATGTTTTTGGAAGGTCTATGAATTATGTTGAAAAACCTAAGTAGACTCGCTTCCTAAAAACTAAGATCAATTCTAAAACTTTTGGGTTTGATTTAACCAACTTATGAACTTGAATGTCAGGCTTGAATCAAAGCCTTGCTTAAAACTATGGATTAATATGGATGATATGGGGTTTCATTTAAAACCTTACCTCTCTAAACGATCT
>ML782958.1:210416-224273 GCA_009831015.1 Picea engelmannii | reverse complement strand
TGGTTTTGTCTTGCTTTGGGTTTCCACGTAAAAACACTGGTGTGTTGTGTATCTGTATGATTTTTCATTTGATCATTGTTTATTTACTCTGCAAATATTGCATGATAATGCTACATTGATATAACACTTGCATTATATGGTTAAAAATTATTAGATTGCTCTATTATTGATTCACCCCCCTCTCAGTAATCCAACAATTGGTATCATAGCAGGTTCCTTCAGAAATCAGTTTAACCACTGAAAGGTAGATCATGGAGAGAAACAACATGTATAAAAATGGAATACCACAGTTTGTTGGACAGAAGTATGCATTTTGGAGCATAAGGATGAAGACATATATACATGCACAGGGATTTGAAATTTGGCAATCAATTGTATATGGATACACAACACCAGCAGTTCCGTCGCCAAATGAGAAAGCAGTGAAACTTGGTCAGAATAATTCCAAAGCCACAAATGCACTTCTGAATGGTGTTGGAGAATCAATATTCACCAAAGTTGCACATTGTAAATCCATTAAAGATATTTGGGACAAACTTCAAAATATTTATGAAGGAGATTCAAAAGTCAAAGTAGCAAAGCTTCAAACTTACAGAGGTCGGTTCAAACAACTAAAGATGAAGGAAGATGAGAATATTGCAGCTTACTTTTTACAAGTCAATGAAACAGTAAATGCAATCTTGAGATTGGGAGAAGAAATCAAAGAATTTGTAATTGTTCAAAAGGTACTAATATCTCTTCCTATGAGATTTGACCCTAAGATATCAGCACTAGAAGAAAGAGCAGATCTAAACTCAATAAGCATGGATGAACTGCATGGAATCTTCACAGCATATGAAATGAAAATTGAATAGGAAAATCTAGATATAAGATAAACAACCTGCAAAGCATCCAAAAGGTCAAAGAAAAAGGAAAAGAAAAAAGAAAAAGAACATAGCAGCAGCAGTTACGTCTCGGAAGATGTTGAAGAAGCGGCCAACTTTGTCAGAAAAATGAACAAGGGAACCAATAACAGGTATAGAGGTAAGGTTCCTTTGATTTGTTTTAATTGTGATGGTATTAATCATTTTGATAACAAATGTCCTCATAAGAAAAAGAGAAATGATGAAGGTTACTCAAATAGCAAACAAACATATAAAGACAAAAGAACCACAAAGAAAGTTTTCAAGAAAATCGTATGCACCAAAGAAGACATCTCATCATCAAATGAAGATGAAGTCAGTGACAGTGAGACAGAAAGAGTTTTATTCATGGCAGTAGAAGACTCTGAAGAAGAATATGAAGAGGTTGAAGAAGAATATGAAGAGGCTAAAGTTGACTACCGAGAAGAATTGTTGTGTTCCATAGAAGTTATCAGAAGAGAAAACAAGAAAAACAAGAAACTACAAGCGGAACTAGACAAGAAAGAAGACACTCGGGAACTAGAACAAGTGATCACAAATTTGAAGGTTCAAATTGAAGAAGATAAAAGAATTGAAGAAGCACTCAAAGAACAACTAGAAGGAAGAGACAAGACCATTGGAAATTTGGAAGCGGAAATTGTCACATTAAGAAAGGATATTCAAAAGAAAAATATGCAGAACAACTCAAAAGTTTTGAATGACATTATCAATGGTCAAAAACCTCAGCATGACAAGTTCGGACTTGGATACAATCAGACAAAAAAAGGATCAAGCTCCAAAACAAAAGAACAAGAAACATATCCAAAAATCTATGCAAAAACAATCAAAGGGGATAGGAAGGTCTACAAAGAAAATTACAGGGACACTCCTCCATCGTGAAGATTCATATTTTAGAATCAATGACCAACAGAAATAGATAGCCCTCAAGAAGAAAAAGGGTTCATAAGAGTACCTCCTTTCAAAATATCTTCAACTCCCAGGTATCAAACTATCTTTTTTGGTTTATGTTATGCATGTAATAATTTTGGGCATAAAGTTGTGAATTACAAAGCTAACAATAGGAACATAAACAACTTTGAAAGTCATACACAAAAGGGTTATCCAAGAAAGCCTAGTGAAACACAAAGAAGAAGTTACAACAGGTTTGAATCTTTGAGCATTGAAGTGGAATGCTACAAATGTAACAACTTTGGACACATGGACAAAGATTGCAGAATGACAGTCCCTCCTAGAGAACCAAAACAGAACAACAACAGTCACAGACAGGAACCTCAGAAAAGGACATGGATAAGAAAGGAGAATTACTATAGCAATGAAGAATGCACACTCGCTCTACAAGCTAAGCAGAAGAAACGTGGTTGGTATGTTGACAGTGGTTGTTAAAAACACATGGCAGGTGATAGAGACATGTTTCTTACATTAAGAAAGGAAAGAGATGGATCAATCTCCTTCGGAAATGATGATTCAGTTAAAATCATTGGAAAAGGCACAATTGGAATTGAGAACAAAAATACCAAGGCGTCAAATGTTCTACTAGTAGAAGATATGAAACATAATCTTCTAAGTGTGAGTCAAATGTGTGACCAAGTTCATAAAGTTACTTTCGATTCTCAAAAGTGAAAGATAAGAAAAGAAGGTTCAGGAAAATTGATTGCAACAGCTGCGAGAAATTCAAGCAACATATATGTATTAAGTAAAATTGGAAATGAAAAGTGTTGCCTAGGAAAGGAAGATGAAAGTTGGATATGGCACAGAAGAATGGGCCACATACATTTTGATAACCTTGTCGAAGTCAGCAAAAGGGAAGTAGTTAGAGAAATTCCCCAGATCACGAAACCAACCAACACTTTATGCAAACATTATCAACAAGGAAATCAAACAAAGACCAGGTTTAAATCAAAAGAATATTCAACGACAAGACCACTAGAAATTGTGCATACTGATCTAGTTGGACCAACTACAACAAAGGGCTTAAAAGTCATGGTATAAAAACGAAATTCTTTGTTGCCAGGACACCTCAACAGAATGGAGTTGTTGAAAGAAAGAACGAGACAGTACGGGAAATAGCTCGAAAAATGCTAATGGATTCCAAATTGATAGATATCTTTTGGACACAGGCAGTGCATACAACAGTTCACTTTTAAAATAGATTAATGCTCAGAAACAACACTGACAAAACTCCCTACGAGCTATGGAAAGGAAGACCAGCAAATGTGAAGCACTTCATATTTTTTGGAAGCAAATGCTACATCAAAAGAGAAGATGGAGGAATGGGAAAGTTTGACTCTCGTGTGGAAAAAGGAGTACTTGTTGGTTACTCAAGTACAAGGAAAGCATACAAGTGTTACAACCTGACATTGAACAAAGTTGTGGAAAGCATCAACGTAACAATTGATGAAACAGGTAGACAAGAATTAAAGGAAGAAGAAAATGAATCAATGGAACAGCTTTACGAAGAAGACACAGAAGATGAAAAAGAAGTAGAAGGGGAAGATGAAAAGGATATGATACAAGAATAAGAGCAAGTTCATCAAGTGCCTCCAAAGACACCTAGCAAACGAGTACAGAAGAATCATCCTCCAGATCATATTATCAAAAAAAAGATGCAGAAGTTGAGACTAGAAGAAGAATCTGTTCACCATAACAAGCGCACCTAGCACTCTCATATATGATTGAACCAACCTGTTTTGAAGAGGTTAGCAAGGATGAATTTTGGAATAAAGCCATGGATGAAGAATTGGATCAAATAGAGAAAAATGACACTTGGGAATTGGTTCCAAGACCAAAGGATAAGAATGTGATCGGAACAAAGTGGGTATACATGAATAAATTGAATGAAGATGGACAGGTTACAAAGAACAAAGCTAGATTGGTATGTAAAGGATACGCACGGGTTGAAGAAATCGAATTTGAAGAGACTTTTGCCCCAGTTGCTAGAATGGAAGAAATCTGATTTCTTTTAGCTTATGCATGCTCCAAAAATATTAAATTGTATCAGATGGACGTAAAATCATCTTTTAGAAGTCTACATTGAACAACCAGAAGGATTTCAGTTGTCATAGAATGCAGATTATGTGTGTAAATTAAAGAAGGCCTTGTATGGTCTAAAACAGACTCCTAGAGAATGGTGATCTAGACTGGATAAATATCTACAACAGGCGGGGTTCAGAAAAGGAAGTGCAGACAGCAACCTCTAAATCAAGGTAACTCAAGATGGTATTTTATTAATTGAAGTTTATGTTGATGATATTATTTTTGGAAGTATTGATGACAGATTAAGCCATAAATTTGCAGAGGACATGCAGAATGAATTTGAAATGTCATTACTTGGAGAACTATCCTTCTTTCTGGGTCTTTAGATACGTCAAAGAAACCAAGGAATATTTATTTCTCAAACCAAGTATATCAAAGAAATGTTAAAGAGGTTCGGAATGGAAGATTGCAAACCAGTTATCACTCCCATCCAAACCAGTTGCAAGTTGAGCAAAGATGATGATTCAAAGTCTACAGATCAGAGGCAATACATGTCAATGATTTGTAGCCTATTATATGTGACAGCATCCAAACCAGATGTAATGTAGGAAGTTGGATAGCTGGCACGATTTCAAGCAACACCAAAGGAATCACATGTATTAGCAGTGAAGAGGAATTTCTAATATCTCAAAGGAACAGAAGAGATTGGATTATGGTATTGAAAAGGAAAGGATCTATCACTTATTGCCCACACAGATGCATATTGGGCAAGTTTCATTGATGACCGATGGAGCACCAGTGGAGCATTGTTCTACTTGGGTGAGTTTTTAGTATCATGGCTAAGTAAGAAACAATCATCAATATCTTTATTTACAACCGAGGTAGATTATATTGCAGCAACAACATGTTGTACACAGGTTCTATGGATGAAACAAACTCTGACAGATACACAAGTTGAGTATGATGATCCCATTCCAATTTATTGTGATATTACAATTTCCATCAGTATCTCAAAGAACCCGGTGATGCACTCCAAGACGAAGCACATTCCAATCAAGTACCACTTTCTACGGGAACAAGTTGCACAAAAGAACATCAGAGTTGAATATGTGGGCACAAAAGAACAAGTGGCATACATCTTTACAAAACTGCTTCCACGGGAATCCTTTGAGTATCTTTGCCAAAGAATCGGAGTTATTTCTACTCCAAAATGAATGCTTTTGAATGCTTATATTATAGGTCTTAGATGTACCAAAGGAAGCACCATAAAGAGGACAGTTTAGGTTGGTAAATTAGACGAGTCAGTTAAGGGGAGAAGCCTCGAATGGAAAGATACATTTTCCATTGATAACAAAGGGGGAGAGATTTATCATATGTAGAGGACAGAGGCATGGTTCCAGGGGGAGCGTTGGTCACAGAGATGCAGGCATGGTTCCAAGGGGAGCATGAGTGATATGATTTCAGTATTGCATCAAAGTGTTTCCATCAATGCCAAAGGGGGATATTGTTGATTAATTAGGTTGGTTTTTATTGATGTCAAGCCTTGAAGAAATTCTGGTAGCAAATTCTGATAGCACAAAGGTTTGGGTAATGGACCCAAGTTTTTTTTATGTATAATGGTATGAGTTTTGATATATTTGCAGGTAAGACTATTCTAGATGGATAGCACGTGTCATGTCATTTCTGGTGGTATGTGGAACATCACATAACTCCTCACAATTTGAGAGTTATGGCCTTGTGAAGTTGAAGGACCCTCATATGATTGGCTTGAAGCCCCAAAAGGTCAAAGAAGTCAAAGTGTTTGCAAAGAAGAAATTATTTAAATAATAAAGTGAAGTGACAAAGTCAAAATGGATTATTTAAATAATAAAGTGAAGTGACAAAGTCAAAGAGGATTATTTAAATAATAAAGTGAAGTGACAAGTTTAAAGAGGATTATTTAAATAATAAAGTAAAGTGACAAAATCAAAGAGGATTATTTAAATAACAAAGTAAATGGAGAACTTTTTAATTATGGAAAGTGGTTATAAGAAGGTTAACCCTAAAATGAGGAAAATGGGTTAAACGGTCAAGTGGCTATTGGATACATGGACAAGTGGAAAATTGGGCAAAGTTGGACATAGGTGACTATGTGGACAAAGTGGCTATGTGGACAAAGTGGCCTAGAAGATGTTGAGAGTATAAATAAGAGGCAAGGCAAGGCTCTCTCATTCAATTACACTTGAGCATATTGAATATCTACAGGTGACTGAGGTAAMCAAAGGATATCTAAGTCGAATTTCAGAGGGAAGGTGAAGTAAAGAAGGTCGAAATTCAAGGGAGGATAAATTCTTTTGATGATGCTTTCTAAGGTATGTTATTTATAGGTCATCTCACCATTTTCGCGATAACTTTTTTTCTAGAATGATTCAGACCATGAAATTGGGAGGTCATTGAGGAAACATAACCAAGTAGTTGTGGTACAAATTTCAGCTTGTGGGTCATTGAATTTTTGGAGTTACACTACGTGGCAAATAGGGTTTGTGGCTAGTCCTGAAACTAGTCTAAAACATGTGTTTCGGGTAAAAACGTCATAACTTCTTCATAACAGATCCAAATTCAGTAAGACCAAATTTGTTGGTTAGAGTACAGTCTCTAGTATTATGTGTAAAATTTTCAGATCCATACAACAAATATTTTGTGCGGGGCATTCTCTACAATTTCTCTCTCTAGAATAAGCCAGAATTCAACAAGGTATGTCATTTTTGCTATAACTCCTTTTCTGAGAGGTTCCAACTAGTGACACCTGGAGAAATTTCACAAAACACACTGAAGAACTTTTGTATTATTTTCAGATCTTAATTCATTGCCGGTACATAGTTATGATTATTTCAAGTTAGGGTTGTTGACTAATCCAAAACTAGTCATGTGAGACTAACGCAAAAGTTAGATGAAAATGCTAGTCTCTTGATCCAGATTATTTTCAGGATGAAATGAGAGCGGAGATATAATAAGGAAATGCACAGAGATATTGCAGATATTCAATAATATAACATAAATGTATTAGAGATGCAACCATAAACACAGATATACAGTAATACATGATTTCTATTAATGAAAGAAATGTACAGAGACTGTAAAAATACAGAGTAAAAGACTCGCTAGAATGGTGGCAGCTTATCTCTGAGAAGAGATGTGACGGCTACTCGAATTCGCAAAAAGATGATTACAATGAGGCTATGAAGGCATTTTTACAATAAAAAAGAATGTGAAAAACTCTACACATTCAAAAACCTAACCCTAGGAGATGAAGCGCCAAAAGTCTCGTGGGCCTCGTTTTGGTAAGTTAGTACATCAACTTCCCGGAGTCGTAACTTTTGCATACAATCTCTGTTTTAGGCATATGATAGCCCGTTTGAAAGGTATCATCGAGGAGATTCATTTTGGGGGATAAATTACGCCTTTATATATCATTAAGAAGCTCAATCCCGAAAAAAACCTTCATTTAGGCCCTCAAAATGGCCCCGGAAGTTAAAACTGCTAAAAATAGTAAATTGCCAGAAAATTGTTTTGAGCCAGTTGGAAAAGTTGGGTGGCCACCGATATCCACCTAGATCAATAATCTCTCCTTAGTAATCAATGGTATCCATTGCGTTGAGTGCACGGGGGAGAGGAAAATGCGTTTACTGAATCTGAATCTTGGTGAGTTACTTGCCTTGTTGGAGACATCGAGCTACTCGGTTTGTGGAAGGCTATCACGAGCATGTGACTAGAAGGGTTGGACCTTTTTAACTATTCTAGATACATGATATTATTTTGTGCATAAGGAATATTTACACTTTGCTACAATCTTGTCGACTTGCTTTTGTTGGATAGAAGGTGCTTGGGCCGAGCCTGTAGTGGTTGCGGTATCCTTTTGTTCATCTTTTAAACAGATTGTGAAGAAGTTGAATTTTGTAGTATGAGATAATACCTTGTGGCACTTTTTAGGTGGGACAGTAGTCAGAACTACCTCTGGTATTCTGTAGAGATGACCCCCAAAGTAACAATGACACTACGGGGTCGAGACTCATAAATAGCATGGCGCTTCCACATATATGGTTGGCCCAAGAGAACATCATAGACATCCAGTGGGGAAACATCACATAATACCTCATCCTTGAAGGGTTGGATGTCATATGAAAATCGACATTGTTGGCTGACACAGAGATCTCGTCCTTGGTGAAGCCACCCAATGTTGTATGGCTACGGGTGTGGTGTTGTCGACAATCCCAATTGTTTGACGACCTCTGTTGAGATGTGGTTCTTCTAGATTCTGTTATCAACAATAAAATGCAGTGGGGACCCCTTCACCCACATCTTTGAATGAAAAAGGCACTCCCCCTCTTAAGGATTTGTTGGTTCTTCTGGTTGAATTGTTGCGGTCACAACAATAACAGTGGGGTCTGCGTCAATGATCTGTCTTTTACCAATATTTTCATAATCAGATTCTGAATCAGGGTTTGGCTCTTTGTCTTTGATTTCAGCCACCAATGATTGTTTTGAGCGACATTCATTGGTGTTGTTCCAGGGGCTTTTGTGGAAATCGCACCAGTTTCCAGTGTCCTTCTTCGTCTTCCTGTGACCCTTCTTTTCTTGTGGTTTAGACTAGTTTTTAGGAAGTTGTTTGTTAGGGCCATCTTTATCATACTTTGGTTGTTGCATATTTGCAAACCCAAACTCCCGTTTGTTCGGGTGCTTAAATTTCTGCTTGAGTTTAACAACATATCGATAAGAAACACTGAATGATGAGATGTCCAGAAAATCCATTTCAGTTTGGATGTATCTGTGTAGAGCCCCATGGTATTTCAGAACCAAATGTCATTCGGAGTCTTTAATACCCAGCTTGGTGTGCAAGGTATGGAAGGTATTGGTGAATTTCGGAACTGCTTGGCCCCTCTCTTGCCGCAGTGTGGTCCATCTCATGTACTAGTCCTCATAGTTTCCAACAGGGTAATATTGTTCCTTTACCGCATCCACAAAAAAATCCTAAGTGGGCTTGGCCCCATATATTCCAGACTTCTCTATGGAAATTTACTCACAGTAAGTTTTCGACCAATGTTTGACATGAGGAAGATCTTTAAGGAGTGTGAAGGTGATCTTTTCTCTGTCGAAAAAATTTTGAATAGAGAAATAACCTTCTAGAAGTTTTAATCATTTGTCTAGGGTATCTACATCTATATGTTCTTCAAATACAGGAATATCAAAATTAACTTGTACCTTTAAAGGCGAGGTGCCTCTGAAGTGGCAGCTTGATGAAGATGTGTCTGATGCTATCAACAAGCGTTGAAGGATGTGGGAAAAATTCTCCATGATTTTGTCCCTCTGTCGCATGAGAGCTTTCTCAAGCAACAGATTTATAGGACTGTATGCTCTGTCAATTTTCTTTTCTTCTACCATGGAGGGTTTCTTGGGCGTGCGAGAGCGATTGTCTTTAAGAGAGACAAGCTCGAGACCCAACTTGCTATACTCAGACCTCGTTGGGGACATGCACTGAAAAAAAATGATCAAGAGAAGCCTGCTCTGATACCACTGATCCGGATTATTTTCAGCCTGAAATGAGAGCGGAGATATAATAAATAAATGCACAGAGATATCGCAAATATTCAATAATAAACGGAAATGTATTAGAGATGCAACCATAAACACAGATATATAGTAATACATGATTTCTATTAATGAAATAAATGTACAGAAACTATAAAAATATAGAGTGAAAGACTCGCTAGAATGGTGGAAGCTTATCTCTAAGAAGAGATGTGACGGCTACTCGCATTTGCAAGAAGATTATTACAATGAGGCTTTGAAGGCATTTTTACAATAAATAGGAATACCAAAAACCCTAGACATCCAAAAACCTAACCCTAGGAGATGAAGCGCCCAAAGTCATGTGGGCCCCATTTGGGTAAGTTAGTACAGCAACTTCTCGGGGTCGTAACTTTTGCATACTATCCTTGGGTAAGTTTGTAGCAAGGATAAAAGACTTGAGGTTTGAAGGCCAAACTGGCGTAACATGAACCAATCCCACCCAATGTCACCACAATGGGATGGTTCTTTCTCTTTAGGGAGGTGAGGCCTAGTGGAGACGTCACCGGTGATCTAGGGTTTTGAGAAGGCAAGAGGAGTAAAAGACAAGGATAGATTCCCCCCTCACAATTCACCACCATGCAGATAGTCCCAGCTAAACAGCCAATAATAAAGTAAAACCCCCAAAGAAATACCTGCCTGAGACAAAGCAACAGCAAACGATATATGAAATCTAATTCAATGGGTTAGTACTTCATATAAATGGATGACTATATGATGAACATATAAGCAATTTTAGCAATAAATATTGATGAAGTCAATGTTTATAAATAGCAATGAAAATTGTTACTTCACCAATAAATACTAGAACAATATGGCATTTAAAGTAATAAATCAACACTTCATTTAATTTATGCCTTTAATCATCATTCAATTGCTTATAAGACAAAACGTTTGTTGCACAAAGGTGTTAGTAGCAGGAGATGACGGTAGCATGTAGGGTTAGAAGGTTAGTTCTAGGCTAGAGTTAGTTAGGTTAGGTTTTGATTCAAAGTGTTGAGAGTTGTTTTGTGATAAAGGTCACTCTATCACATGAGGTCTCTTTAGATCAGTGCCTTAGGGTTAATGGAGTCAAATAGTGGAATATGCAGAAGCTAAAGGAGGCAAAGGTAAGTAGGTCAAGGACTAGAGGGAGAGGCTTTGGAGTGTTGCTAGAGCAAGGCCCCAAAGTCAAAACCCTAGGGGAGAGAGGCTCACCTTGGTGTAGGTAAACTAGGCCTTGGTGCTCTCTTCTCCTTCCTTAACTCAATGGAAAAAAACGACTAGCTGCAAGATGAAGCATAAACCAAGACTAGAGGGTTTGATGAAGAAGGGTGTTGCTACAGCAAGGCCTTTTCAGCAAACCCTAGAGAAAATCGACCCTAAGTGTAGTAGACCTAGGCTTAAGGCGTCTCTCTCTCCTTAGCTTACAGGAAGTACGGCTAGCAATAAATGAAGAGGGGAAGGGAGTGTAGCAACGGCTAGGCTCTCTCCTTCTTCAAATGGCTGAAAATTTTCTCTCAATGGGGACATGAGACAAGGACCTACTTGTGTGCTTGTCACCTAGGGTTTTGTTCAGAAAAATCATAAACATATGCAAGAAATTAAACTACAACCATTGATTCAAGAATTTTTGCAGAAAAATACTTACAATTCACCAAGAAGAAGCAATGCAAACCCTAGTTGTAACACCTTCCATTAAGAGAAAAGCCAAAATATGCCAAAATAGTCATCCTTCAACAAGTGTGCATCACTAAATCAGCCAATAACCTAAGAGAGGGCGCAAATTTCAGACCCCACTAATGAGTGAGTGAGTTGTGATGAAAAAATGAAGGTAAAAATCCCTCATTTATACAGTACCATGACCTAATTTTACATTTTAGGTCATGTAAAAGGCCGACAAGGCCAAAATACCAAATCATATTGTTTTTACATTAAATTGTCAAATTAAAACCCTAATCAAACTGAAAAGAAGTAATAATCCCCTATAAGGGAGATGCCATCCCCTTCTAGGGAAAATGAGGCATCTTGGAGCAAAACGTTAGCCCTCCTTGGGCTTCTCCAACCTGCCACACGTGCCAACCATGCCTAGTCTGCCTCCCAAGACGTCCATGATGTTGGATGATTTCATGGTCAAGATGGTGACGTCCTAGGCCTTCCAAGGCCAACGTTCCACTGAAAAAGGGTCATCCCCCCTAGGTCAAGCTCTGTCGGGGTGCCTCTGGTGGAACGTCCTCTTCTTCTCTAGTGCAAAGCTCCTGATCCATATTTGTCCTATATCTCCCCCTTGATGGGGTCCCAGCATCCATTTGATGGGTTCTTCGGCCCCATGGAGGTCCTAACTGATCATCTCCCCATGTGTATCAGTCGAAATGGTACATGTCCGTCGGGCATGGTCCTGCACATCAAAATCTACGCCCTCCATGAAATCATCAGTCACAGGGATCATAGCAATGTCAATCCCATCTCATCATCAATATTATTAAACATGTGCATAAAATCCCTAATAAATCAGTTAACAGCTCAAACACATTACACAAACCTACAATACTAGTCTGGAGAAAAGGACAAGGCGTCCTATTGGGCTAGTGTCCTCTAGAAAAGGAAAGTTCCTGGAAGAGACCTCATCCAGGCCATGTAAGTGGGTGGCGTGGTCAGGGGATGTCCAAGCATCTGGGTGCAGTGAAGGCCTTTGTTAGAAGGTGAGTTGTACATGTCATGGATGCATTTTTTCCAAGCCCATTCTTTCCTTTATTCTTTTTATTATTTTTATCTTTTATTGTTTTTTCTCTTCTTTTTTTTTGCTCAAGAGCTAATCAGGGGACACTACCCTGGTGTGGTAACCAGCTAGTGGAAATGTCATACTTCTAGATACCCATGGACCTAATAGCCTGGCTCGTGATGAGACCCCCTACCCTCTGGTTAGGTCTTGTTTTATTATTTTCCGGGTCCCTGTTGTTTCTTGCTGAGAAGCCTTTTATTTCTTTCTCGGGGATCCCTGGGTGAAGCATCTAGAGGTTTTATTTTCAGGATTTTATCTTTTACCATCTTGTTTTTACCTTCTATGCCTTTAGCCCCTTCTTCCCATGAGATAAGGTGCAACCCTGAAAATAGGTCAACCCAGTGCCCAGAAAAGTGGAATGGGATAAGTGAGCGGGAAACAAGATGGAACAGTGGTGTTGTGATGGGAGCGGATGATGGCTTTTCAGAAATCCCCCCAGTGGAAAAAAAAAACATACAGACACAGGATTTCTAGGGAATCCTGTCAATCCCCCAAACAAGGTCAAGTGGGCAAGTGTAAGATCCAAGCAGTTGTCAGAAATAAAAGGAATCAGATGCATACATTAAATGGTTTTGATGATCAAAGTGACACATACCATGATACCTGGACTAATTACCTCATGGAACAAGAACCTTCTCTGACACAGGACCAAGCCAATGGTGATGGATTTTGTTGTTGTTGACAAGATAAATATGCTAGAAGAAAGAAAAGGTGGGTCCTCTAGGGCCATGCTAAAGTCAATCCTGCTCTCGGTACTCCATGTCTAGGACTTGTGGGCCTCAAGACATGATCTCCTAGTTATCCCTAAAAGTGGGGGATAACAAGCCCATTGGAAAGGTATCGTCGAGGAGATTAATTTTGGGGGCTCAATCATACCTTCGGCTATCATTGGGAAGCTCAATCCTGAAAAACCTTCATTTAGGCCCTCAAAATGGCCCCGGAAGTTAAAACTACTAAAAATAGTAAATTGCCAAAATTGCCTGAAAATTGTTTTGAGCCAGTTGGAAAAGGTGGGTGGCCACCAATATCCACCTGGATCAATCCTCCTGCCTTAGGAAGAAATGGTCTCCATTGAGTTGAGTGCCCAGGGGAGAGGAAAACGTGTTTGTTGAATCTAAATTTTGGTGAGTTGCTTGCCTTGCTGGAGATGTCGCGTTGCTCGGTTTGTGGAAGGCTATCACGAGCATGTGGTTGGAAGGGTTGGACCTTTTAAACCAATCTGGATACATGATATTCTTTTGTGCAGAAGGAATCTTTACACTTTGCTACAATCTTGTCAACCTGCTTCTGTTGGATAGAAGGTGCTTGGGCTGAGGCTGTAGTGGTTGCAGTATCCTCTTGTTCATCTTTTGAACAGATTATGAAGAAGCTGAATTTTTTAGTATGAGATACTACCTTGCGGCACTTTTTCGGTGGGACGGTAGTTGGAACTACCTTTGGTATTATGTAGAGATGACCCCCCAAAGTAACAATAACACTACGGGGTCGAGACTCATAAATAACATGGTGCTTCCACATATATGGTTGGCCCAAGAGAACATCACAAACATCTAGTGGGGCAACATCACATAATACCTCATCCTTGAAGGGTTGGATGTCGTATGACAATTGTCATTG
>ML782958.1:183195-203988 GCA_009831015.1 Picea engelmannii | reverse complement strand
TCTCTGATTGTAATGTTTGGGACCTGTTACATTTTGCACTTAATGAAAAAGGGTATCTGATGGTTAGACTATCTCTTCTTGTCTTTCATTCTTTCTTTTCTTACTTAAATGCATATGTATCTTTACAAAGCATTTGATATCTTGTTTATGTTTGAAGCCAGTAAAGATTTTGTTGATTGTTGCTCATTACAGGATCTGTGTTTAAGTACTTCATTCTTGTTTCTTAATGATATTGAGGATCAAGAGTCTTCTTTGTGAGTTAACAAATTGTGAACTTGTAGATTTCTTTACTTTCATGTTTAACTTCCTTATCTAGATCATCAGATTGAATACCATTGACTAAGTTAGTGTGATTGGAACTTGTTTTTGTAATCAGAATTTGAAATTGCATATTTCATTTACTACTTGACCTATAAACCAATCCAAAATCCAAACCAAACCTACAAACATAAAACTATTGCAATAATTGAGGTTCCCTAGTTTTTCCTTAGCAGTCAAGGACAACTTTAAGGACTAACATATTTTGGCACCGTTTCCGGGGTAGGAGTAACGAAGATATCTATCCCTAGGAAGAACAACAGTGAGAAAGACTAGCTCTTGATGGTGAACAAGAGTTGGATACAAAAGTAGACTGCATATTTTTCACCTGGTGACTCCATTGCAGAAGATTTGGCTCCTAAAAGAGAAGTGAAGGGATCAAATTATGAGCCTACCAAATCCTTAGTATTAGCTTCATATTCAAAAAATAAAGTGACCATAGCCAAACCAGATCCTAAGCCAACTCCAGCAGTATCAAATCCTAAGAAATTATTGAGGAAATCAAAAGATACTCAAGGTCAATCTTCATCTTCAAAAGATAAATCTCCTTCTTCTGAAGAAACTATTTCTAATTCCCAAAGACCCATTGGTGTTCCTAAAAAAGAGTTAGTGCATGTGATTGAAGAAAAACCTATTATCCACCCTTTAGAATTAGTTCTACCTGCAACAATTTCCATAAATGATTTGACAGTGGAACAATGGAGAGTATTTTATGAATTGATCAAAGGAGAATAATAAGATGCAATCTTCACATCTGAAGCCCTCGGTAATTTTCCTGCACATACCAAAGAAGAAATTGATCAGATATTATCTTCATCCTTATCTCATATTTGCACTTATCAGAGAGTTAAGCCTGAAATTCAAGTTTCAATAATATTTTGGCCTTCATCACCTTCTAAGATTCATACTCCACCTTCACCTTATACTGCATAGCCATCCTCTCCTCCTAAATCTCTCGTTCAAGTTTTTCACACCATGGTTGTTTATAGAATGGATGTTATCATAGTTGCTAGATATTCACCCCTCGTGTTGCCCCAAGTTTTATGTGTTTTCCCAGATAGAGACTATATGAAGTACCTTCTTAGGTTTAATGGAGAAGGAGAGGTAACAACTGAAGAAAATTTGGCATCTTTTTATAGCTTTTCAGACAATTTCAATGTTGAACACATAGATGTTTGGATGAGATTTGTGTACAAAGTTTGGATGGGGAGGTAAGGAAATGGTTCATAGATCTCCCTGCCAATTCTATTGCAGATATTGATGTTTTAGATGAAGACTATCTGAAACATTGGGGAGATAAAATGGACTACTTGTACTATATTACTGAATTTGGGGCTTTGAGAAGGAAGAACGGTGAATTTGTTTCATATTTTACCAAAATATTTAACAAAATGTACAGTAAAATTCCTGATGAGATCAAACCCACAGAAACTTCTGCAAAAATTACTTTTGATAATGCCTTTGATGTAGAATTTTTTCTTTTGCTGAGAGAAAGAAGATATACTACATTGAGTTTGATGCAGGAGGCAGTCATTGAAGTGGAATAAAATATTTTGGCAGCAAAAAGGTTAAAGACAAGATCTGACAGAGATAAAAAGAAGCAGAAAGAAGACGTTCCATCTTCTTCTCATGCAGCAACATCTGACCCAAATATTGATGAGATATCTAAGATGTTAAAAACTATGATATCAGAGTTTTCTAGACTAAAACTAGAGAATAAGCATCCAAACAAATTTGTTCAAGAAGGGGGAAATAGAAACCCAAATCAGTTTAGAAGACCACAAAATACTCCTCAGGTTATGTGGAGGGAGAGAAGGAATCAAGATGATCAAAGGATTTTTCCACCTTTTTAGAATAATGCAGTTGAAGAGGAAGAAGAAAACTATGAGATCAAAGAAAATCCAACATTCCTTTTAATTGATGTTGAACTCCCTTCTACTCATATAACTCAACAAGAATATGAATATTATCTTATATCGAGTCAGTTTGACAATGGTGAAGAAGAAGAAATATGACTTAAGGCCTGGATAAGATGGATCTAAGGAAAATAAATCAGTTCAGAATAAAAAGGCTAAAGTCTTAGCCAAGAAATATCCAACTAAAGAGTCAGTGAACAAATCATATCAGGCTCAGCAACCCATCAAGGTTGTTGCCCTAGAAGTAAATGAAACAGAAAAACAACTTGTTCCTTTTAATTTGGAAAATGAAATTAATAAGATAAAAATTCTTGTATCTTTGGTGGAACTAATGAAAAATTATTCGTTTAAAAAATCAATCTTCAAAGTCTTGCAGCCTCCTGCTTCTATCATGTCTTCAGGTACCATAAACTTGGAAGATGAAAATCCATCCATCACTGTAGGACCTCATATTGAAGATAGATCTGATGCCTCACCTCCATTTTACATATCCCTGAACATCCATGAGAAAATTTCGCACAACTGCCTTATGGATTCTAGAGCCTCACACAATGGTATGCTTAAGGTAGTCATGAATGAATTAGGTCTTGACATTACAAAACCCTACCAAGATCTCTATTCCTTTGATTCTAAAAAATTCAAATGTCTAGGGGTTATCAAATATCTGGTTGTTACATTGTCCCAGCTACCTATGAAGAGTGTTGTTATGGATGTGCTAGTTGTTGATATATCACCTAAATTTGGCACATTGTTATCTAGATATTGGGCTACTAAGGTAGGAGGATCCTTGCAGATGGGCCTTACATATGTTAATATACCTATATTTGTAGGAGAACACCGAAGGTTGTTCAGGATAGCCTATATTGTAAGTGATCATGAAAATCCAGGAAATCGACCCATCTATGCAGTTGAGGATAAAATTGGATCATCCATATTTAATATCAGTGATGATACTTTTGAACCAATAGCAATCAGATCCATGGACAACCAAGTAAAGGATATGGAACATGCAGTGTGGATGATGTTCTTTGTTGGTTCTTGTTCAAAAGAAGGATCTGGTGTTGGGGTTGTATTCATTTCCCCTACCAAGGAGGTCATACCTCTGTCATATAAATTAGAATTTGATACCAACAACAATATTGCAAAATATGAAGCCTTACTGCAAGGATTAAGAGCTGCAAAGGATATAGGGATTGATAAAATTGTTGTTTTTGGAGATTCAGAATCAATTATTCATCAAATCAAGAATATGTATCAGACAAAGAACCAAAGGTTGAGGTAGTACAGAAATGGGGTATGGGACCTTGTTGAAAACTTATTTCTAGCTTTTGATATAACTTTTTTCCAGAGAAGTCTGAACCAACAAGCCAATTCTTTAGCCCTGGAAGCTAGCAATTTCAAGACTCTTACGTTTTCAGATCTGAGATATGAAATTGAAGTAAGGCATAGGCCTTCCATTCCAAACAAAATCAAATATTGGAAGTTTTTCAATGATGATCAGGAATTGAAGAGGTTTTTAGAAACTACTAGAAAATTTAATGCAATCTCTATTGATCAGAAAAATTAAGATGATGATGCAAAAATTGAAATTGATGTCCCTCTTCAAGATAAAATTGCAGGTCATAAGATTGTAGAATTGAAGACAAACCACATCCCAAAGGGTCCAGTGCCCCTTGAAAGGATTTTTGATAGAAATGATGTCTCCAAGAAAACTTCAATTCAAAGCCAAGAAAAGGATAGTGTTCACTGTAATATTAGGATGGATACCAATCCAAAGATTATAAAACTCTCAAAAGAATTCTCTGAAGAGAAAAGGAACAAGTATGTAAATCTCATGAAGGAATTTGTTGATGCTTTCTCTTGGTCATATGAAGACCTCAAGATTTTTGACACAGAAATTATTCAGCATAAGATTCCTCTCAAAGCAAGTTCTAAACCTTTTAGATAGAAAATGAGACAATTTAACCCTATGTTACTACCCATTATTGAAAAAGAAGTGTATAAATTGCTTGATGCAAAAATCATAGTACCTCTCATTTACTCAAAGTGGGTGGCAAATCTTGTGCATGTCGGGAAAAAGAATGGTGAAATAAGGTTGTGTGTAGATCTTAGAAATCTGAATAGGTGTTCTCTAAAGAACAACTATCCATTGCCCAAGATGGATCATATTCTGCAGAAAGTAGTGGGTGCTCAAAGAATTTCCATGCTGGATAGATACTTTGGATATAATCAGATATCAATTTTTGAAGAAGACAAGAAGGAGATTGCCTTCACTACTCTGTGGGGTACTTTCATGTATGACAAGATGCCCTTTGTGTTGATGAACACATGGGCCACTTTTCAGAGGGCCATGGACATCACATTTATGGGAGAAAAAGACAAATTCATGGGCATTTATCTTGATGATATTACTATTTTCTCAAAGTCCGATGAAGAACACTTGCATCACCTCAAACAAACATTTAAAAAGTGCATAAGGTATGGCATATCTTTAAACCCAAAGAAATCTCACTTTGTCATGCATGAAGGAAAACTCCTAGGTCATATTGTGTTTGCGGGAGAAATCAAGATAGATCCTGAAAGGGTAGAGGCTATTCAGAAGATTGACATCCCAAGAAACCAAAAGGCTATACAGTCCTTCATAGGGAGAATAATTTTTTTAAGGAGGTTCATACCCAATTTTGTTGAGATAATCAAGCTCATTACCAATATGCTGAAAAAATATGCAGAAATAAAATGGACACCAGAAGAAAAGTCTTCCTTTGACAAGATAAAACAAGCCCTAATTGAAGCTCATGTCCTCATCAGTCCTGATTATTCTAAAGAGTTTCTGATTTTCTCATTTGCATCTGAAGATACCATTGTTGTTTTTCTATTGCAGAGAAATGATGAAGGGTATGAGAAGCCTATTAATTTCTTCAGTAAGACTCTAGATATGCAGAGCTAAAGTATGACATTATGGAAAAGCAAGCTTATGCCTTGGTTAAGGCATTGAAATCCTTCAGGGTTTATGTTTTGCACTCTTAAATAATCGCTTATGTTCCAAACATTGTTGTGAAATAAATTCTTGTTTAACCAGATAGTGAAGGAAAGAGGGGGAAATGGATAACCAAGCTTTTAGAATACAATTTGGTCATAAAACCTACCAAGTCAATCAAGGGACAAGATCTTGCAAAGTTGCTTGTTGACTCAAATTATAAAGTTCTTAGACTGCATCACATTTTTAGTCAATCAAATAAATCAAGATTACAGGCTGAAGGAGCACGCTTACAGGTAATGGAAAAAAACATTTTTTCATCTTGGTATAAAGACATTGTTTAATTTTTGTAAAATCTTCAAACTCCTCCTGATTTTGACAAGTCTAAGGTTAGATCTTTAAAAATCAAAATTGTGAAGTATTGCATAGTTAATCAAGAACTGTTTTAGAGAGATCCTAATGGAGGTCTACTAAAATGTGTTTATGAGGAAGAAAGCAAGCAGATTCTGACTTATTTTCATAAAGGTTTTTGTGGAGGACACCATCACTTGAAAGATGCAGCCTTCAAGATCCTAAGGGAAAGTTACTACTGGCATGTATTATTTAATAATGTGTTTTCCCATGTTAGAGCATGTGAACAGTGCCAGAAGTTTGCAGGAAAGCAACAGCTTCTATCCCTGCCCCTGAAACCTATAATTGCAAATGGAGCTTTTCAGCAGTGGGGCCTAAATTTCATTGGAGAAATCCACCCACCTTCCTCTGGGAAGCATAGATGGATTATCACACCCATGGATTATTTTACAAAATGGATTGAGGTTGTCCCTACAAGAAATGCAACAAATAAAGTCATCATGAGCTTTCTAGAAGGAAATATTTTCTCCACGTTTGGATGTCCCGAGAAACTAGTTACAGATAACGCTCAGGCATTCAAGTATGCTTCTATGGTTGAATTTTGTGGAAAATACAATGTTAAGCTGTCACACTCCACCTCATATTACCCTCAAGGTAATGGGTTAGCAGAGTCTTTCAACAAAAGTCTTTTCAAAATCATGAATAAATTGTTCATAGAGAATAAAAAGTCATGGGACTCGAAATTGAAGTTTGTTTTATGGGTTGATAGGATCACCACTAAGAAATCAATTGGAACCACTCCTTTTCAGTTGGTCTATGGGATAGATGCCATCCTTCCAACTCAACTTGGTTTGCCAGCATTAAAATTTCTACAAGAAGAGTTGGAAGAACCAAATGACATTCAAAGGGGAATTTTCCAGATCATTGAAGTTCAATACAAGAGAGAAAAGTTGAATGAAGAATCTGAAGCATATCAGTGCAAGGTCAAGGCAGCATTTGACAAAAAGACAGTTTTAAAGTCGGAGATCTTGGGCTGAGGTGGGATGCTAGAAGAGAGGACAAGTCTAAGCATGGTAAGCTTGAAAATTTATGGTTTGGTCCTTTCAAAATAGCCAAGGTGTTGAATAAAAATACTTTCCTCTTGCATAATTTGGATGATATTGAAATCATTGGTGCCTAGTAAATGGGTGGTTTTTGAAACACTACTTCTTTTAACAAGCCAAAATGTTTCAGTTTGTACATAGTTTTCAATTTTAATTTTGTGTGTTTAAATAGATCAAATAAAGACTCCAAGCCCAATTGAGACACTAACCTGCATTTAGCTTTTTCTTTTGATATTTCAGTATGCAAGATTGATCTAAAATAAAGCAGGGATCAAAGTAGTTGAAAAAACAGAAAAGGGGTGGATATTTGAAAATGATAAACTGGGAAAGGAAGTCATTGTCTACATAGTTCTTAATGTTTTATCATAGAACATTACCCCAGAAGGAGCTAGTGTTATTCCTTAGACTTACTATAACCTATTACCCTTGATCTTTAGCCTAGGCTATCAATAAAAACTCATTCCTACCTTCTCAATTCCAAAAAACCTTGCCTCATTACACCCTTGTTTGTATTAAGTTATTTGTCCTCTTTTCTTTTTATGATTTTGGGTGTTTTTTGCTTTGTTCAAGTTTATTATCGTATGATTTCAGTGAGATGGATTTAAATATTCATGGTTTGAGTGTGTTCCATCAGATATTCTAGTTAAATTTTAAATTTTTCCTAAGTTTAAAGAAAGACAGAGTTGCTACAAGAATGTTTCAATTCTTGTAGCGCCTAAACCCATCATTTTTTATTGTGTCTTAGTCCTGAAAATTGTGTTAAATGTCACAACAACATCCAGAAGATCATGCAAGGAATTGTATAGCAATGTAATTATGGTCAACTGATAATTCAACACAAGGGATATTATTCAAAGAACACAAGCAGGTACATGTTTATGCATCCACTGAAGTTGGTTTTCGGGCCACGATTTCAAGCATTTAAAGTGATGATTTAATTTTGAGAGGGAATTTGTATAACTAGATTGAGATCCAAACATCATTTTCTAGCAGAGGAAACATCTATGTATAACTTACCTATGTAGAAAAGTTTTAAAAACTATCAAATTGAAACCCTAGCATATGCAAGTTGACATAGATCGAAGTCAGATTAATGGCACCTAAGAAAAGTGGTATGGATAATCATTTGCAACCAATTGGAGGCGAATTGTTGGAAGCATATCCTTAAATCATGCAAAAATTTATCAATGCAGGTTGGTACGATTTCTGTTGTGATTTCCAAGGTTACCAGAAAGAAGTTTCGATGTTGTTCGCCCAGAATTTTGTTGGTTTTAAAACTCGGGTGGGAAGAGTATTAGTCTGTGTTACAGAGTACACAATTGGGTTGGCATGTCACTTACCTATGCATGGTGAGAGATCGTGGAAGAAAGGCGAGTTGTCTGCAGATCTGTACAAACAATTTTTTCTACCATATCATAACGATCGTGATTGGAGTCAAGGGATCTGAGTAAATGGTTAAAGGAAGAATGGAGGGATGTTTTGACACTAGTCCAAAAATATATAACAAGTGAGGGACGATTTTTTTATGCCTATTGTTATCATATGAGGATTTTTATGCATCTAGATGGAGACACTGCATAATCATCCTCAATGAGTTAAGAGAGTGCATAATCATCCTCAAACTGTTTGTAAGAGTTTATTTCATGAGGGTTTGATGAAAATGTTGGTTATGTATGCATTAAGGGAAGTTCAAATGACCTGGAGACAATTATTGAGCTCTGTAGGGTTGGATGAACAAGACACAAAACAAGAGAAACCTAAAGTTTCAAAAGGAAAAGGTGACAATTCAAAGGATTCTACAAAACTGAAGGAAATCTCCCATGTGGCCAATCCAACTAGATCTTGCAAGGGGAAGCTTTAACTACAACAAGAAGCTGAAATAAAACAAGAACTTGGATCCCTTGTTTCAAGACATGAGTCTAAGGGTTTTGGCAAAGTGTATAAAAGGAGAATGGAAAAACAAAGAGCAGAACAGTAGTAGGAAGTCAAGTCGGAACCTGAAACAAAGGCTTGTGATAAACCTATAGAGAAAACCACTGAGAAAAAACAGAGTAAGCTAGACAAAGGCAAACAAGTTGGAGATTATCGTAGTAGGCCTAATACTAGAGCAACCAATAAACTAAGGCTCAATTCCAAATCTTTATTCAAACCCTCCCTCATGAAAGACAATTTGATTATCCTAGATGAAGATGCAGCGAAGAAGGTCCCAATGGAGATAAAAAGGGCAAGGAAACAGCCACAAGTGCCATATATACAGTTGTCAAATTCTGAAGCAGAAATAGAACAAGATCCTACCTATACCCTAGAGATAAACAAGTTGCCAGGATCATACCTACGAGAAATCCAAACTAAAGAAAAATATGTAGAGAAGGAGATCATTGTTGGGTCATCTTCAAAGGGGAAAAAGCACGAAATGAGAACAAGAAAGCACAAGTTATCAATTGATTTAAATCAACCTACACCTAAGGAAGGCTATGAGGAATGTAGGACATAGACAGGGGATGAATCAAAGCAAAAAATCAAGAAATTGCAAACAGCTATCAAAAAATTGAAACAAGAAAGACTGGCACTCAAACTCTAGAATGCCTAGCTATAAGAAAAAGTACAGAAGTTGAAAACAAAAAACAAAATTCAACATGAGATGTCAAAGAGAGTTAGAAAGACTAACATTAAGGTGTATTGGAGCAATGTAGTGCTCAAGACTAAGATGAAAAGGGAACAATCAAAAGGTCAGTCCTCTTCTCAATAGTGAAGGTTTTCACATACATTTTTTATTTATGTCACCATGGATCATAGTTTTGATAGCCCTTTTGGTGAGATGTTGAAGAAGTTCGAGGAGCATAAAGCCCCTTTTTTTTGGAAGCCACATTTTTTGGTCACATCCTTATGCAGATTCAAAGACTCGACTTAATATGTTTACTTGAACCAATTACAACAATACCTATTTTCGAGGTGCAGAATATCTTCAAGGATATGATCCATCTTTAGAATCGAGTATTTTCCTTAAAGACTAAGTTCTTTGAATTGTAAAGCAATCAATACAATAAAATTAGATTTCTATATGTTAACAAAGAATCAAGATTAAATCAATATCTTATCTAGTTTATAGCATCTATTGTAACCAACTATGTGCATAAAAAGAAGATTTGTTGACAGAGTTAGGGGTTCGAGTAGTGGAGAAGATTATACTATGTCTCTAATTGTAATGTTTGGTACTTGACTATCTCTTTGTGTCTTTCATTATTTCTTTGCAAAGCATTTGATATCTTGTTTATGTTTGAAGCCAGTAAAGATTTTGTTGATTGTTGCTCATTACATGATCTTTATTTAAGCACTTCATTCTTGTTTCTTAATGATATTGAGGATCAAGAATCTTCTTTATGAGTTAACAAATTTTGAACTTGTAGTTTTCTTTACTTTCATGTCTAACTTCCTTATCTAGCTCATCAGATTGAATACCATTGACTAAGTTAGTGTGATTGGAACTTGTTTTTGTAATCAGAAATTGAAATTGCATATTTCATTTACTATAAACCAATCCAAAATAAACCTACAAACCTAAAACCATTGCAATAACTTAGGTGCCCTAGCTTAACCTTAGCAATCAAGGACAACTTTAGGGACTAACAAGTAAAGTCTATTGTTTTTATTGGTTTGATGGAGAATCTTCTTTGATCTGTTTTGTACAATGTGTGTTTCTCATGCATTTTAGTGATGACTATGCTTGAATTTCCATAACTCTTGCCCTCTTTTTCTCTTGTGAGATGTGTACATATGAGATGTGTCCATATTCATTATTATAGATGTAAATGATGTACCCTCATTTGTTGTTGTAGTTGGAGTTATGTTGCCTTCATTTGTTTATCTTTTGAACAATTTATGCGTGTTGTCGTATTTGGTATGGTATCAACCCACTCCACTTACGCTACAAGTTTGTGTTGGCTCCCATTTCATTTCATGAATGTTAACTCCCTTTTGGGTTTTCGTTTCACCTCCTCTGACATTCTCTTAATCCAAAATGTTTTTCTTTATATTCTTTTATATATTAAACATAAACCTTATATGATTTAATATTTACATAAGCCTTTTGAATATAGCTTCTGTTTTCTTATCATACCAACAACTTTATATGCATATGGCTATCTTTTGATGCAAAAATACTTCAACCTCATTCAATGACAACTAGTGTTCAAAACAACCAACAAGAATCGTTTTATGTTCTTTATCCCCCATCACAAACTTCAAGCCATCATTCTTTGATACCATTGTAAGTTTTTGTCAAAGGAGATAATAGTGAATAAAGAGATAATAAAAGTAACATTTTTAGTGTACAATGTATATTTGTATTGTTTTGGAATTATTGTGATTCAAATTAATGAGTCTGCACAACTAACCAACACACCAACACAGACGAGCACTATGATGTGCATGTATAATTATTTAATTTTTGAATGTCAAGATAATTTTCAACCAAATCACTTTTTCCTATTATGTATCATTAAAAGTGACACCTCAATTCTTAACAAAGCATCGTCATTGATCACACTTGGATGGTATCTATACACTTCACTATATATGTATTTGTGGGGGACAAATGCTAAACCTAATGAAATTTTAGAATTTTTGATATGTGCCCTTGATATTCTCAATAGAAGTATTATTTCATCATTAAAGGCAACGGCTTATTGTTGCCATTAAAAATCTATGGTGCACCATCTAGCTCCTTCGTATATCACTAGTTTTCATGTTGCCAATGATATCTATTTTCTCAAGCATTTCATATTATTGTTATGTTGTTAAAAACCCAATCATTGTTAGTTTATTCTCTTGTACCGATATTTGCTCACCAAAACTTGTGGTTGCATCATGGATTCAACTCCCAATGTGATTGTTTTTCTAAGATTTTGATACTCTCTAATTGCCCTCTTTCAACGATGACAATGACCTTAATTTTTAATTTTTATTAAACCCTACATAAACATGTAATATCCACATCAAACGCTACCTACATTGTTACATAGACTTTATGGACAAGACAACTCATGTTGTGCATTCTTACTATTGGTAATCTTGATTGTTTTCCCCGTTTTTCATATCACAGGCCCAAGGACATTCAATACTAGATCAGTGTAAAAATGATAATAAAAATAAGAATAATAACGGATGGCATCTCTAATATTGAGCTATGGGTTTATGACACCTGTAGTCTCTCTTCACTAGGCTTCCTAGACTCTGGGAATTGGCTGCAAAAGAATTACCAAAAATGTTGCTAATGGAAAATTTCAACATCGTTAATTGTCTAAATCCCTTCATGAAGTGTAGAAATGTTGTCAGCATCTTTCTATTGTTGTGTTAATCTGATTCTATTGGCTTGTTTTATTTATCTAATTTTTTCTTTTATATATTTTTTTAATTTTATCAAGCAATGCTAAGATTTCTTTGGAATCTTCTCTTTTAAAACATTATAAAGCTGAACTTTATAACAAATAAATTTTAACTTCTATAAATCTTTAACCTTCATCTGTCTATAAACACAAACCTTCATCTGTCTATAAACACAAAACAGACTGTCTAAAAACACAAACGCATACCACAACCTAAACCACCTCGCAAATTGCATTTATTTTAACCACATAACTCACCAATGGACATACAATTGTTTATAATGTTGATATTATTCTTATAAAGATATGTAGGAAATATGCCCCTACAAGGATCCTAAAGGAATAAGAATTTCATTATATGATAATCACTGCTCTCATCACTCAATGAGCAGCTATTGACCTACACTAAGTTTTATGCATCACACTAAATAAGTTCTTTACCCATTATATCTCGTTATGTTACTGACCAATGCAAGTAGATTACAAATTGTCTGAAATTTATGTGAACAAAATGATTTCCCAGGTCATAAGAACCCTTAAATTTTCAAATAAATCCAATTTGTTAGTAAAGCATTAGATTTGAATCTTTCTTTTCTATTATTTAACAGAACCCAAATACCTTGATAGTGCCGTGAAAATTGTGTAAGCTACAAGTTGTCAGGGCAATGGTTACAAAATTCAACTATCATTCCCCAATAAAAAAGCACAACTCTATAAAAAGACACAAGTAAAACTCTTTTTCAACCTTGTACTTTTAAGGTGTTTTGGGTGCAACACATTGAAATATTCTTCACTCGAAAATTTGTACATTATAAAGCATATTAATTTTGAAAAATGTAGTGTTTACATTTTAAAAATTAATGTTTGCTTGTGTAATAAAATATAATATGCTTTATTCCATGTACTTTAGAATCATAAACTTTAGAATGTACCATAGATTCATTTATCTATTTTGCATTGCTGTGTATCTTTGAGCTTTGTTGTCTTACAATAAAGTCAACTTCATACAAGATTAAGTCATTCCCACAATAAATTTGAGCTTTGTTGTCTTACAATAAAGTCAACTTCATACAAGATTAAGCCATTCCCACAATAAATTTGAGCTTTGTTGTCTTACAATAAAGTCAACTTCATACAAGATTAAGTCAATCCCACAATAAATTTAATTTGAGCTTTGTTATCTTACAATAAAGTCAACTTCATACAAGATTAAGCCATTCCCACAATAAATTTGATTTGAGCTTTGTTATCTTACAATAAAGTCAACTTCATACAAGATTAAGCCATTCCCACAATAAATTTGAGCTTTGTTGTCTACAATAAAGTCAACTTCATACAAGATTAAGCCATTCCCACAACAAATTTGAGCTTTGTTGTCTTACAATAAAGTCAACTTCATACAAGATTAAGCCATTCCCACAATAAATTTCAAAGGAAATGGTCTTGTAATAAAAAGCCACTTTAATACATTAAACAAACTAAAACCAAATATGGATCAAAACCACTAAATAATTGTTAACATTATTTCTATTCAACGCCACAATCAAAACTTCAAAATTTCTTATTTGTTTCCACGTCTTTTAATTTCAAGTTCAACAGGTGTGCCACTGTTCTATCATGTTCTCTCTAAGACATTGTTTCATCTGCTTAGCAAGGGAAAAGCAAAATTTGTGCTCTCCACTCTGCACGCCTTTCCCACCAGCTTCAAACAAGCCAGGCGAATTTTCCTTTTGGTATTCTTATTTGTAAGATAAAATCCCCTTGCCATAAAAACCAAGACATCTTATATAGATGGAACATCCCAAATCAAATCGCTCATCCTCCATGTGATCCTAGTTGTAATGTGCGATCCTAGTTGTTCATTACAATTATATGAAAGACGTGGATACAAATGCCCCATTCCACTATTGATGTGGACCATGTCAATTTACATACCATTTAAATCCATGCTTCAAATTCCAACTAAGCTCAAAAATTGCATCATTACATTCTATCAGGTGTCAATAAATTACAAAAAAAAATTCAAATGCATGAAAATATCATATGAAATACAACTTCCCTATCTCAAATACCTACTTAAGGAAAATTTTAAAAAGAAAAAATTTGACCATCCAAAACACTAAATGCTATCCATGGACGACTGCTTGGGAAAAACAAATTTGCATGCACATATTACGTATTTCAAAATGCACATTATGGGAAAACAGATAATACAGTTAGATGTACATTATCTTAGATCTTAATATCTGAGAATATTTACTAATGTCTTTGCAAGATCAAGAAATATTAGTTTAGGGTAACATCATTTGTATACTATATTATACTAGATTATATTCAATAAATAGATTTTCTTTTCAGTATTAAAACTAAAAGTTAGGGGTTAAATCTAGACTTCTAGAATATACATCACCAATCACGTATTATATCACTTTTCAACATTTCACATATCATTGTCCATGCTTTTCGGATGTTCTGGAATACTGAGCATCTCTGACAAATTTCATGAACAGAAATTATTACATAAATTAATGATACAAAAATTAATCTCGCCAAAACACACAATCCATGTCGAGTACTTGCAGCCACCACCACTAAAGGAATCAAAACCCTCAAATCTTGCAGCAGCCTCATAATAAAAATACATTCCTCAAGTCCTCACAAATATCACTATACAGCATTTGCCAAAATGCAAATTGTATTTGCGGACTTTGCCTTGGGGATCAGAAATGACTCTAGTACCCAATGTAACTAACTCTATAGTTACAATGTTATTAAAGTCGGTTAAATAAAAAGGAGCTCACAATGTAGGAGGAATTATTGTTCTGTGCTTTAGGGAAGCAGAGGTATTATTTCACAAATTCAATATGACTTAATGCATGGAATAGACATGTTTGAAGTGCTCCAGGAAGTTAAGAACATGGGTCTTTACTCATTGTGCACTCTTCCAACATGAAGATGAAATCCTCATACAGCCCAAGTACAGAACTGCTGATAGCAGCCAAATCTGCAAATGTTTGTAATTCACATAAAAACCAACCCTTAGAAACAGGACAGAATATTTGAATCACTTTGCAGTGACTAACTGATAAACACGACCACTGTTTTTAACTAGTACATTTAGCAGTAGTCCTCTGCATTCACCAGTGAAGAGCACAATCTAACATTCTACAACCCAAGAAATTCTGACCAAACATTGCAGATTTATGGTCTTACATGTGAATATTCAAGACATGGAGTGATCCTCTGAGTAGCTCTTTGCCATTTACATTGCTTCAGCAAGATAATGTTCAAGATTCCGCAAGACTATCCTTGCAAAAACTTTGGCTTGAAGTGGTGCAGTTGCAGCAGCAGCTGCAGCTCTAAGGACTCGTCCTGCTACTGCCTTGTGCAAAAGACTAGCATGATGCATAGCATGTCTTCCACCAGGCATGGTAAACTGCAAAACTCGAGCCAATGTTTATATCTTTAAACATCCACAAAGTAATTCACAACATGAGGGGTATTCAAATGACTTAAATAACATAAAGTGATTATCTAATTACCTGAAGAAGAGCAAAGGCAGCACAGGACTTTAAAACTGTTGACCCGTTCCGAAGCATGACTACAAACCTCCCAACTTCAGCTCCACTGTATATCAAAGAAGATTTACAAGTTGAGAAAAAAAAGCCAATTCAACCAGATACAATGTATTATGGTACAAATCTTGAAATGCATTCCAATCTCAGGATGATTGATTATCATTACATTGAAAAGACCAATGAATAAGATTGTAAATCACCTCATTGTCAAAATCTTCAACCAGACAAAAGTAACATTATTACCTGCACCGCAAATGCCCAGCTTCATGTATTCTTGCAGCCTCTGCAACCTGTGCCAAAGCAGCAGGTGCCCAAGATGTAGCAGCAACTGAAAGACTCTGCTGATCTGAAAATGTCTGAACAAAAGCTTCGATATGGCGCATTGCCATTCGCCTTGCAGCCTCTAAGCTACCAGTCTTTGGAGCACTGTCACATTGCATTCCAGCTTCATCCATTCTAAACATAGAATGGGAAAACATCACAAGCCATTATAGCATGACAAACTAAACTCAAAACATAAATCAGTCACTATCTTTCTATAACAAAAGCAATAGCTTATAAAGGTATCAGATTTGTGTGAACGAACATAGGAACATGTGTATGTTTTTTTTTGCAACATCAGGTAATATCAAATTCTATAATGTGTACAAAGGCCTTCATACATAAACTTTATTGGTAACCAGAATTCTTAGTGTTATAGATTAGTCCCAGTTCAACCTACAACCCCAACTTCAAATATATATTATGTAGAGAGAGGATAAGCAATTAGCATGCAATGCAGCCTACTCAAACTCGGAGTTAAAGATCATACATCCATCACAACGAGAAGCCAGATTAGCATTCCCACAACCACCCCTCCCATGCGATAAGGGTCCAGATGGTCAGCATCATTTGATGTTCATCATCATTATCTATGTGACAAAAGTCACACATGGTCTTCGCTCATTAATCACAAGCTTCACCAAGTCAGCATGCCCATCATCACTTATACTTACATTGTGAAAAATATCAATAATAGACATCGTTCCCATTGGGAGCCTTTATGCCCCAATATGTGCATTTATCATTTTGAGATTTAAAACAGTAAAGAGAGAGTTTCAATGTAAGCTTAATACTTGTTCCCATCAGCTATGTACAGAGAAAGATCATACCCTACAAAAGGGAGCATTGCACTTGCAGACTGTATGCAGGAATCTGAATCAGAAGACAATTGCATCTTTAGATGGCTCACCTCTTATGAAATCCATCATCGTTTCCATTTCTTGTTCAGAAACTCTAACGCTTCCTTAAGGATCTTCATAAAGTACGAGGAGAAGAGATGCATCACCCTGCTCCTTTGTGAGATGCTTCACTTCCAACAGAAAACTCTCAAAGACACATCTCCCTGCATTGCTAACTCAAAGCTCATCACCTCTTACTTTCATCCTTTTGATGACTCCAAACATAAAAGAGGCATAAGCAATACTCCAACTCTAGGTCTTTCAGGTAGCATAGGCTTTAAGTCACACAAGAAGTGAACAATGGGAATCTCATTATACACTTCTTCTCAGCCTTGGATGTTGGAAGAGTTGACTGTTGACTGTGTCACTGGTTTTGTGCTTCTTCCTTGACACCTACCAAACTCTTGCCCATCGTGATCGAACCCAGGCATTTGCCTTGTACAATTTTATTTATTTTTAACTCTTACAGAGATGCATCTGCACTCCCAATGCTTACTCCTTGAACCTTTCATAGTCCCATTGGCCAGCTCTATGTATATATACAGTGCACACACATATTTCTCTACTTCACCTTTTTTCTTCTTTCCTTTTTATCCTTTTCCATCTTTTCTTTTTTTAATTTATCCTCTCTTTTTTTCTTGAACCTCTACAATGGAGGAGCAAGCATGGATATGAATTTGACAGGTCCAAAAGGTGATGGACAGGATGATTAGGATTAGTGTCAGAAAAGTATAAAAGCACATCCACTGTACCCAATGGCAGCTATTAGAATGCACAAGTCATCATGTAAAATGACATGCAGCCGAAACCAAATGTTAAAAGAAATATATAATGTGCAATACAATAGTGAATGATAAAAAAGACAAGGGGCATACAGACATCATCATGCCCTTCACTCTGTGATCAGAGACTAAGGAACATAGGCCTTTCTTTTATATTATTCTTAATATATAATTGATAATTAATATATTTGGGGGGGCATGTGATGTATTCTTTAACTAAATGAAGATAATTGCACTATCATATCCATAGTCTCACTTGAACATGATGCTCACGGTTGCTTTTATTTCTGTTATGTTAACTTATATTGGACAATTTTCAAGATTCAAACAGAGAGATGTGGATGATGGCAAAGGAAGGAATCAATCGGAAATATATCAAATGAGTTGTGCCTTCTTATAAGTTCCCATTAGAAGGCATCTAGAAAACACATCATTAACTGTTCAAATTACAGCTATGGTGACTAAAATATACAAAAAAAGGTACTAGTTTATATTTGTTTCCCAAGCCAAAAGACAACTCACCTTCTAGCTTACAAAAACTGAAATTCACACCCAAAAATAGAAAGAAGTTGGAATTAGATATAGAGAAAGATAGCAAATGGATAGTTATCACAATTGGATAGCAATTAGATGCTCCAAGCACTCCACCTCGATGTTCTATTATATATCAACTTTTACTTGTCCCACTAAATTTTATGGATATCGAAACCCCCCTCTCTCTCTCTCTGAACATTGAAAGTCTGCAATAAGAAAGTGCACACCTTGAACAATTATGGTATGTTGGAAGCTTTGATGATAGTAAGCACAAGTCTAGCAATAAGGTATAAGACATCAAAAGTTTTGTCAAGAATGGAAAGTACTTCTGTCTATGCCAACATAGGACACTAAGAAATCAGAAACAATGTAGCCATATAACCGAGTGTTCAACTTGCAATCAAGGATCTAGGACTAAGTCTTTTGCTTGTCTGGACAGTAAAATCACAGCTTTTGTGCAATCCGCATAAATGCGTAGCAGAAGTTTCCCCTTGTGATATTCAAATTTCTCTTTGTTGATTGTCATAGGATAATCTACCTGGCAATTTACAGATGTATGTGTGCATGCACTGTTGAGGGAAAGGATGAAAGACAATAAGGCTATCATGAAAACTTCACCTGCCATCAAACATGTAAGCAAGTGCTAAGGCAGCCATGAAGCGTGCCATCTTTGATCCAGACGATGAACAAAGATGCACAAGTGCTGGAACTCCTCCCTCTTCAACTATTCGCCAAGCATTCCCTGCATTGAATGCTAGATTCCACAATGCTCCAGCTGCAGTCTCGTGCACATCCTAGAATCAGAATATTCATGGTCATTATCTAGCATTGTTCATCCTAGCTACAAAAAACACAGAAAGTGAAACATAGAAGAGAATCTGACACTGCACAGCAAAAAAAACATAGCAAATACACTAATGAAAATGCACTTAGAGACTGACATAATCATTGATCAATTCTAATGTATAATAGAACAAAGAAGAAGGCAAAAAAAGCAAAATGTCTTTCCCAAAGTTCCAAGTTCCAAAAGATTATCTCATCTAGCACACTTCATTTGGAAAAAAGATTCCAAGTTCCAACATTTGCATATTTTTAATTCTGGATGACATCTCTAACCAGCTAGAGGCTAGAAACTCCAGGGGCATCCAATATACATTCCTGTATGATTATCTAGAACACTTAATTTTCAAAAAGATTCTGACATGTGGATCTAGATTGCAACTAGCTAGCTGGAGGCTAGACATTACAAAATATCCATTATAGAACAAGGATTCCCCCCTGCAGTTTTCTGTCCAATTTAATTGTCATGACCAAGTAGATTCTAATATACCAAAATATATTACTAATATATATAGCATTGTATGTATATAAATATATAATATAAAACATAGCTATTTTAGTAGGTGCCGCTCTCCAAAGGTCACAACCCTTCACATGACTTACCCCTTCAAATACCATTTATACAATTCACCTTTGTATTATATCAGATCATCACATTCATATCCATCATGTACTCTTATTTATAATTTCTATTTTGACAATAAATTCAAGTCTTTGTACTCTTTTTCAATGAATACTTGGTTACTGTACCATTTGGTTCATACCAGGTGCTATCAGAGCCACGATGTTGCTCTTGTGGAAACAAAAAACCTCGGACTGTAACCAATGTTTTAGATGCTATCATCAAAGAAATGTTGTTGAAATAAATGCAGCAATAACAAGTTAGCAGATGCATAGTACATTAACTGAATATCCAACATAAGGACGATGAGTTAAAATCAATAAAGGATAATAATTGATAAATAATGAATGAGATATGAGATAGATGATACAATGAGCCTTGTCATGGTATACTTTATGCGTAGAATAGTCACAAAGGTGAACAATCATGCCCCTTAGTTAGGTCCTGATTATTAGTATTATTATATTGCCTCTCCCTTCAAAGATGCTTTATCCTCAAAGCGTTTTATGGGAAAAAATTGTCTTCATCCTGGACTGCAGTGCCCTGTCATAATTCTTCATTCTTGACATTGTGATGGTTGAAGATACGAGATGATATGATCTTCAAAGCGATGAGCAGAATTGTCAAATTGTGAAAGGGCCAGAAACACCCTAATTTGATCCTCCGTGGAACTGTGCTTTTATAGGGATCTTGGATAGAACTTTTTGTATTGTGATTCCAAGAATGACTGCTATTTTGAGACCAAATTGCATTGGAATGGATCTTCAAATTATAGGTTAAATATTGCGTTTGTTCAGAGCATTGATGATACATTGGTTGCTTAAATTACCAGCTCTTGTGATTAGGATGTTGATAAGGTGTCTTTGTAACATGTGTTGAACTTTCCTATAACTCGATCACTGAAATTATTGCCAATAATTCTACTTAACCAGAAATTATATTTGCTGATATAAAATCTGAAATCATGCAATTAACCTACAGCTGAGTTATAACCTAAGTCACCAGACATGTGGACACGGGACACAGAGGACACGAAAATACGAGTGTCGGACACGGGCACGGCGACCCCCGGAAACAGGACACGGAGGACACGTTATATATATATATATATTAAATTATGAATTACACATACAAAATTAATAAAATTGTAAACATTTAAATTTTAATG
>ML782958.1:160619-176589 GCA_009831015.1 Picea engelmannii | reverse complement strand
GAAACGATTTTTGTAACATTGATTTTGATATTGTCGTATGTATATGTTTTCTTGCAATATCAAATCCACAACCCAAATTTCAAATGTATAGTGGACCTTTCATTATTGTTTCTTCTTCTGTCAAGACTGTATAGGTTCCATGTCCAAAGAAGCAAAGGCGTTTATCTCAACAAATTGTGGCAACTACCCAATGATGTCCTCCCAAAGAACATGTAAGCACCAACACTTCACAGTTGTCACCCTCAATGTCATGCAACTATACCACCGGTGATATGTAGATCCACAATTGTTACCCCAAACACATTCCTTATAATTTTGATCTTTTGTAGATTTTTGGAGCCATGGAGAATGAATTCTGACTACCTATCTCTCTGTTAGGCAATCAGTTTAAGATATGGCCACCATTTCTTTGTATTTGAAGGAGTGCTTCCAATTATACAAATTCTTATTCTTATTTCAAATTCCAATGTGTTTCTATCTTGTTTTATCTTCACCCACTATTGAAATTCTTTCTAATACTTCTCTTTGATTTATGTTTTTCTTCGAACTTACGATGAAATGATTTATTTCTCCAATGGAAATTCTCACTTTTAAATGGCCAAAGGCCAGTTGTGTTTCAAGACCCAGGGATCAGAGAAACTATGATAAAATGAGTGTGACCAAAAGTCATATCATACAGGCTTAAACAATAGTGTGGTCAAAGCCAAGATTATATTTGGCTATGATACGAATGTAATGAACAATAGTTCATTCACTAAATATCCAACATAAGAAGGACAATGAGTTGAAACCCGTATAGGATAATAATTGATAAATAGTGAATGAGATATGAGATAGATGATACAACGAGCCTTGTGACAATATACTTATATGCATTGACTAGTCATGAAGGTGAACAGTCATGTCCCTTGGATAGGTCATGCTTATTATTATTATTATTATTATTATAACATTCATTACAATCATAGTGTCCTATTGTTTTAGATAAGGGCATGAACAATTCCAGGCTAGAACAATCAAAGCCAACCACTTTAGTCATGGGGAAAGACCCTATTGGCTCCTCTCATGCCACTTTGCCACATTGGGGTTGGCTATATGGCCTACTCTCCTCCTTTGAGACTAGATGGGCAGCCATCAACTAAACTAGATAATGCAGAAAAACGCCCCCAAAAAAACCCTTGATGATCAAGTTACCTATGCATTGGACAAGAAGCAAAGTGTGTCCTCAAATCACTGTCAAGCTCTCAATGGTTCAAAATTTACTACAAAATCCATGTCCCACAATGTACAAGGTCTCACCAACTTGGTTTGGAAGACCATGGTTAGAAGAGTTTATTCATTAGTTTTTGATTTGGATGTATTATTGTTGCAAGAAGTTAATGTCACCGAGTTTCCCTAAACTTAGCATTATATTAAATTCGGCATGGCATTGTGGAGTCACTACCTTCGTCTCCCCGAAATTTGTTGCAAACATTACTTACTAAGGCCATGACCCATCTAACCAAGTAGTTTGGGTCCTAAATTTAGAGAGCGGAGTTCTTGGCCTTACCAATTTCTATACCAAGCTATGGGGCTAACTCCCTGAATACCTCCCTATGGTAGAATGGTTCCTGTGTAGAGATTTCAACAATGTAGAGTCCCAACATGACAATTTGGGAACAAAGCCTTGACTCGGTCGGTTCAGCACCAAACCAGTCACTCGAGTCAACAGGAGGACCGAGTCGGACCAGTTTGGGGTTGGCTCAGTCAACTCGGCTGAGTCCTAGTCTGAGTCAACCGAGTTTTAATACAGTAGTAATTTCCCATCAAAAATGGAAGCAACCCTTTCTTAAGGATATGAGAGGACAATCTATGACTATTGCAAGAAAAGAGAAAACTCAATAGCACAATTGCAATCTTCATCTTTGAATATTTGGGCTATAAAAGTTTGTAGGTTTCAAGTACAACTAAAACTTGCATATTTATTGTCAGAGATGATAATTTTCATGGGTAATGTATCATGATCTGTGTTATATCTGTTGTTGGACATTGTGTCATCAAGTGTTTTATTTGTTGTTGAATATTGTAACGTCACTAGCCATCAAAAAAATGCCTTGACTGATGTCCTAATTTGGAATGCATTGTGGAAATATTGGACATAATGGGGCCAACAATAGTCAGACAACTCGTTGGTATCTACTAGGTATGTTTATATCATTTATACACCATGCTCAAGTTAGGCACTATGCCTAGAGTTGTCAAGACATTATCCACGTTACCAAATGTTAATGTGATGAAAATCCAAGGTAAGTTGTAGGGAAGGAGTTATTCATTTTGTGCACAACCCTATAATATTTGTATTCCTACCTTCTTTATAAGGACATCAAAGCACTAAGGTAACATGTATTGTGGTGTAGTTATATCATGGGGGAGGAATCAAGTATGAGCTACCTTTCATTGTTCAAGAGCTCATCGTCGTCACTTGGCATTGACTTAAAGGATGGCATTCTCAAAAAGGACTTGTACTTTTAAAAAATGTCAAAATAGGCCCGTTCAATTTCAAAGTATGCAAGACATTAGGAGTCTATAGGGATTCGCACAACTAACAAGAATGATTTCTCTTTGAGAACTCTCTAAATCCAAATGAGATAAAAATGCCATTTATAAGGAGCCCAATATCAGGAATAAAAATTTATACCTAAGACTTTGATTAATTCGCCAACAAGTTGGTTGATCCCGAATTAGGAAAATACAAATCAGCATCCTTAGTGATTTGAGGATCTCCACTTGAAAAATATGTCATGCACATGATATTGATCCAATTTTTTATATAAACATCCAAAAGATGCTAATCAATGTTGCAAATATCGTTTCAGGGAATATACCACCATGGTCCAGAAAGGAACGTATCAGAAATATAGAGTGAAATATCGGAAGATGTCAACAAGCATAAACTTGGAGTTGGAAAACTCTGAAAATTTAGAAACTTGAAAAACTCAAAAAAATATGGAAATGTAGGGAGAAATCGGAGATATTTGCAACACTAATGTTAATGACATACATATCTTTTTTAATTATATTTGTCACAATTTTCAGATTTCTCACAGCCCCAGCCCCAGCCCGAAGTCTTCTATTGGCCAACAAATACTCAAAAAATATAAACTAGACCCTTCATAAAAAGAGGAAACTTACTTCTACATCAGAACGAGCCAATGCAATTAGTGGAGCAACACCCCCTCCTTGTCCAATAGCAATGCTGTATAGGAAAAACATAAGTCAACATTTGAAAAGTTCACACCAATACTAAGAGTATAGATGCCAGAGAATCAAATAAACAGTTAAAAGTCAATCGATATATAAGTCCACACTACATAGAAACCTCCAAAGAACCAAATACAAGGACAGACAAATCGTGTCAATTCTCTAGAAGCAATAGAAAAAGTAAGGACTACAACTAAACTTGGTCAATTCCTTTACATTACACATGTGATATGCACAAGTTATCTCCCTAAAATAAGAGAGGAATCTTCACCTGAATCAAGCACTCTCAAAAATAAAATCTGCAAGCATCCTTAATGTGTTGTGAATAAGTTCAATCAAGAAATAACATCAGAAAAAATTATTAATTGGCAAACCAGCAACCACAGTAAACGAATTTAACCTTGTATACCAAGCAATGATTGGCATTCAAATTTATAAATCAAGATCATATATCAAAACATTTAGGTCATCAAGACTGATACTTCCCATTTATCATTTGTAAGCAATGAGCATCTATTTAGTTCAGAAAACAAAAGTTTTAACAACAATGGTAGTGTTGAGTATTGATCCATAAAAGAATGGGAAACGAAATCCATCTTTTGATGTTAAATGTAAAATTATATTTGTTACGCAGAAATTTAAAAAATCATTAGATAGTAGTTCAACTTGGCAGTGCTCTCAAACCATAACCTGTTATTGTTAATTACATAAACATATGTTTAAACTTTAAATTGAATGTAGTTCAATCTTAGTCCATCTTAGTGTGAGTATTGATCCACAGAGGAATGAAAATGATATCCATCATTTCATGTTAAATGCAGAATTATAAAGGCTACATAGAAATTTAATAAATCGTTAGATAGTTGTTCGACAGGGCAGTGCTCTCAAACCATCACCGATTATTGTTTATAACAAAAACATATGTTTAAATCAATTTTAGTTCAACCTTAGTCGATCTTTCCCTTTAGTGAAGACGCGAAACAATTGAGCTTCCCAAACAAACTTAAATTCTTTTAAATGTATTGTTTTGTCTCTCTTCACTATTTAGTAGAACCTATCTGGCAAAAGTTTTTTAGAGCATTTGAATTCAGCTTATTAGATGAATTTATGGTGTTTGTTCAGAAAATTTAACAATTTCGGGAGTATAGTTTTAAGTTTCATGATAACTTGTTAGGTAAAGAAAACATACATTCAAACTATTCATATTTTGAAGCCTTCCTATAAAAACATATATAAACAATCCACATTGAGTTATTTATCTTGTGGAAACATTGGTGCGGGAGAAAGAATTTCTTAGCATTCAAATTTTCAAAGGAACTTCATGTTACTTAAGCCGTTGCACCTCCTAAAAAGACATCACAAACTATAATTGGTGTGTGATAAAGAATTCAATTGTGTTAGAGATAATGGTCATATATAGAACTTAGACATATTAAGTAGGGCTTAGGCATATAATAAAGACTCGGTAACTAATGTGATGTAAAAATGAGTTACTTAATGTAATAGTTGATGTAGTATTTAAATGATTACATATTGGGAGTTACGCAAAGTACTCTTCTCCTGCCATGTAATGACACAGTGCATCGTCTAATAATGTATGAATGAATCAACTCTTTCTCGTCCTTATGTGTATTTTTATCTATGTAAAACTCACATGGTATCAAAGCCACGGTAAAGAGAAGTCAAGAAAACCAATTGAGGAGCCAAGAAGTCAGTGAAGGAGCATATAAACTACTATGATTAGAGAATGCACCGAGGGAGTGCAATCACACACATTTGGATGGAAGGGAGACATCTTGACCATGGCAATAATTAATTTCTATTTGTATATTGCAATTTGGTATTGTATCAAAATACATTCTGTAGAAATTAAAATAAAAATAAATAAGTGTGAATTATTGTCAAGAGAAAGAACCAAAAAAAAAAGAAAAAATAAAGATCTCTAATAGATCTGATGTCGCTTACCACTTGTGTAAGATATTCTTTATAAGGATTTGACAGTGGAAAATTCACTTGATTATGAGTCAACACCAACGGTTGTGGAGAATAGAACACATCATGGGAAGTGCAGAGCCCAGACACCATAGAGGATCTCGCTTGTGAGGAAATTCAAGGACCCTCAAAGAGTGAGGCGACATGTAATTTGTAAAAAAATGGACCCAATATACAAAGCCACTATTAGGGAATCCACTAAGGAAAAGATATTGGTCATTTAAGGAGATTGGAAGCTGCCAAAGAGAGAAATCGAGCCCGAATTTCTATGGCTTGTCCTGGGTTAGAGTCATCGTCCGCAGAATAGCCTTGTGGATTGAGAGGAACTGTCATTGGATCATTGGATGTTGAGTAGTCGCCGATAAAGAAACTGTGCCCACAAGTAAATGTTGTTGACAGATTGGAGATAAATTGCAAAAGATTATTTTGCACATTGAATCGAGCCACTATAGGAGTATGTGTTGATTAGAGCTGTTGAAGTGGCTCCAGAGGAGAATTGCATCTCAAATCAGGCTGATTTATTGATGTTATAAGTTTCTTATTATTTGACTTTTTTCCACAAGAAAAGATTGTTAGAACTTAGAACAGAGAACTAAAATTATTTATGAAATTTCTGTTTAGAGTAGTTTGTAAACAATTTTTTTTGTGTTCTAAAAACAAAATACTGGATATGTAGTTGATTTCTTTGTTAAAAGTAAGGTTTGTGAAATGTTGAATTACAATAGCAAAGAGAGATAACCCCTTGTAAGAATTTGTTCGATGTATTTAGACCTTAAAAATGGCCAGTGTATCCATATAATGTTGGACAGAAATCAAATATTTAATGGTCAGAAATTAGAATTTTAAATCATGGAAACAGAAGATGCTTGCCATATTTGAACACTTGCATTGCAAAAAGAAGTGCAGAGTCAAATAAATGTAGATGCCCAAGCAATGTATGATGTGACTAATCGAGAAGTTGTGATGCTAATCAAGATCTTAGTAACAAATGAATTGCTCCCGAAATTCAAATGGTAATGCTGCACTTATCATGTGGGGAGATTTAGAAGATATGCATGAAACCTCAAACAAAGGTAGAGCTTTCTTCCTTAAAAATATGTTATTTTCAAATAAAATGGAAAAGTTTGACTCCTTCCAAGATCATTTGCTAAAAACGAAGGATATTAGAGATCAATTGAAAATTGAAATCAATAGTAAGGAAAATGGAAGAAGATACGATGGTTATCACTTTAAAAAGTTTGCCTCCTTCATATCCAAATTTATTGAGACCCCAGACATTACTTGCACCGATAAAGACCTCACATTTAAGCAATTTAGCACTAAGCTCTTGCAGCAAGATAGATGGAAAAAACAGTTGAGGAATAGCAGTGGGAATGAATCTTCTGAAGTGGCACTTGCAACAATGTTTAAGAGCAAGGGTAGCAAACATGGTGAAGAGAATGATGGAAATAAATTTTTTGAGTCAAGTAAAAATAGAAAATCGATTAAATGCTTGTATTGTTGCAAGTTAGGCCATATAAGCAAAGTTTGCATGAGGCAGTTGTGGCATGAAAACCAAAACCATGGGCATTCATCCGATGACCAATCTAAAAAGAAACATGCTAATGTGGCTGAACATTGTTAAATTTTATGCAGCTGCAGAGGATATTTTTCCTCTAACTAACTTGGAAAGTTGGCCTCCAAGCAGCCCTCCCTCAAGCTGCCCTCCACCTAACCACCCTCCTCTAACCGACCTGGGTAAGTCGGCCCTACCCTAACCTAGGTCGGTCCTAACCTAGGGGGTGGCCCTAACCTAACCTTCCTGGCCTAAAGTCTATCCTATATAAGGAAAGGGGAGGTGCCCCTCACTACACATCAGTTCACTACTTCTGAAGGCAGCAGCTCTGAGGTACGATCGCACTGTTCTGATGGGCAGCAGCTCTGAGGTACGATCGCACTGTTCTGATGGGCAGCAACTAGGAGGCTTTTATGAAGGCAAATAACACAGTTCTGGAGCAGCAGCTAGGAGATTTATTTTTGAAGAATTATAACACTGTTCTGGGCAACAACTAGGAGGACAATCTACTCTATTCTGTAGCAGCCATCCACTCTATTCTGTAGCAGCCATCTACTCTGTTCTGAGGCAGCCTTAAGGCCATATTTGGAGCAGCCAACAAGCAGCAACAAAACAGATTTGTAATAGCAGCAAGAGAACAACAAAAACTACTGGTTTGTGATAGAGGGTCAGAGATATTTAAAGATGCAGAGACAGCAGTAAGTGTTACTGGCTTATATCTTTCTAGAGAAGTCTTGTACTATCATTGTACTTGTTTGACTGATAATATATCACAAGAAGTTTGCTGGATTTTCTTCCCCTTGAGGATTTCCCAGAATAAATACTTGTCCACTCTGTGAATGTTGTTCTTCCAATGTTTGTTATGCTTTAGTTTATCTGTTAAAGATTAAAGAACACTACTGTGAATTGTTGTTATTTGTTTAAGCTTGAAAATTAGCATGGTATCACAGCTCTAGGGCGTGGAAGTGCTCAGTTCTGCAGTCTGCTAGAGACTGCACAAATCCTTAGGAGTTATTCATTCACAGTACTTGCAGAGATGTATTCCATTTCTGTGAGGGCTGAGGACAGACTTGAAGGGGCCTCAAACTTTAATGTTTGGAAAGCCAGAGTCCTGAATATTCTGGAAGAATATGACTTGGACAACTTTGTGATCAGTACAGTAGAAGAGCCCACTACCAATGCAGGAAGGACGGCCTTCAAGAAAAATCAGGCAATAGTAAAGAGAATCATATTTGATTCGGTAAAGGATAACATCATGCCTGTTATAGCACCTCAGAGGACTGCAAAGGAGTGTTTTGAGTCTTGACACTCTATCCAATCTGTATGAAAAGAAGGCGCCTAGTCAGAAGAGGGTTCTAAAGAAAAAGCTTTGAACTCTAAAGATGGAGAAGGATGACTCTGTGGCCTCCTCCTTCACAAAGATCTCTCAGTTAAGGGATCAGCTGCTCTGTAGATGATGATGATCTCATCTAGACTGATGTGGATGGTCTTCCACCTTCTTGGGAGACATTTCTGGCTGGGATAAATGCTTGTGAAAAACAGCCAAACATTGAAAGGTTGTGGCATGATTGTATGCAGGAAGAAGTTTCCTCAAAAGGAGAAATGCAGAGGTGGTCTCAAAGGAAAAGAGTTTGATATGACAAGGGTGAAGTGCTACAACTATCAGCGAAAGGGGCACTTTGCCAGAGATTGTCCAAAGATCAGAAAAGGACACAAGGGTAAATATCGTGCTTCTATTGCTGCAGAAGATGAGTCTCAAAAGATGAAGACTAAAGGGGCCTCCAGTATTCAAGAGACCAGGAGGGAATACTATCTTATTTCAGCACTCTCCGGTTCTCTTACAAACAGTGATGAATCCTGGTTGGTGGATAGTGGAGCTTCCAGGCACATGACAGGAAATAAAGGAGTCCTTGCAAACTTCAAGGAGAAGAAGTTCTCTGCTCAGGTAGAACTTGGAGATAATGCCAGCTATGCAATCGGAGGAATTGGCTCAGCATCCTTTCAGCTAGAATCTGGAGGTGAGTTACACATTGAGGAAATCATGTACTGTCTTGGTTTAAAGAAGAATCTTATCTTTGTTGCAGTCCTGGAAGATAAAGGTTACAGGGTGATCTTCATGGACAAGAAAGCCCTCTTAAGGCCTCCTAAGAATGAAGAGCTAAGTTCAACAATAGTGATTGGAGTTAGAGAGGGTGGTTTCTACAAGCTTCCAGGACATATCCAAGCATTGGTTCATGCTTCAGTTAGCCCATCTAAGTTGTGGCATCGAAGGTTTGGACATCTTCACTACAAAGCACTCCCCGGACTACAGAAAATGGTAAGAGGAATGCCTACTTTTCATTTCGAACATGATGGTATCTGTAGAGGTTGTGTTCTCAGTAAAAACACAAAGAAGTCCTTTCCTAACAGTAATACAATGTCTAAAGGAATTCTGGAGTTAATAAATTCAAACATATGTGGGCCTATGTCATCACCTTCCCTGAATGGATGTCTTTATTATGTGATTTTCATAGATGACTTCTCTAGGAAATCATGGATCTATTTTTTGAAGGCAAAGAATGAAACTTTCAGTAAATTTATAGAATACAAAGCATTGATTGAAAACCAGACTGGAAAACACATACATGCTTTAAGGACTGACAATGGTGGGGAAATTGAGTCTCATCAGTTTGATGACTTCTGTAAAGAAGCAGAAATCAAGAAACAGCTAATTGTGCCCTACAACCCTCAATAGAATGGGATTGTTGAGGGAAAGAACAGATCAATATATGAGGCAGCAAAAGCTTTGATGTGTGATCAAGACATTCCCACATCACTTTGGGCAGAAGCCACAAGCACTGTAGTCTATATTCAGAATAGAAGTCCTCATGTTATTCTGGGGAAAAAGACTCCAAAAGAAGCATTCACTAGCGAAAAGCCAAAAGTGGGACACCTGAGGATTTTCGCATGTCCAGTTTACATACATGTGCCGAAAGAAAAAAGAACTAAGATGGAGCCCTCTGGGAAGAAAGGAATTTTTGTTGGGTACAGTGAAACATCCAAGGCCTACAGAATCTATGTTCCATGCCAAAGATATATTGAGGTGAGCAGGGATGTAACATTTCATGAAGAAGCTGCATTTAAGCAATCTAAAGAGTTGCAGCAAGATACAAAGATGGAGGAACCTGAAGAGCCATTGGATCAGGTTGATAATGTGGATCCAATAGAACAAATAGAGAGACCTCTGGAGGTACCTCCTGCTAAGAGGAGGCCTGCCCGGTGTAGAGAAATTATGTGAGACAAAAAAACATGTTGCTCCTTCAGGTACATTCAGAGAGAGTAATAGACCTCAAAGATATTCAAGTTATGTGGCTCTTATGGCTCAGATTAGCAATGCAGAGCCCACCATCTATGAGGATGTTGTTAAGCAGCAAGTATGGAAAGATGCCATGGTGGAAGAATATCAATCCATCATGAAGAATGATGTATGGGAAGTGGTTCCAAGACCGGAAGAAGAATATGTGGTTACTTCTAAATGGTTGTTCAAAATTAAGCATGCAGCTGATGGAAGTATTGAGAAATACAAAGCGAGATTTGTGGCTCGTGGTTTTTCTCAAAAGAAAGGCATTGACTATGATGAAACATTCGCACCTGTTGCAAGGTACACTTCCATCATGACCATCATTTCCCTCACTTCAGTTTTGGGTTGGAAACTTCACCATATGGATGTTAAAACAGCATTCCTCAATGGTCAAGTTGAGGAAGAGGTATATATAGAACATCCAGAGGGTTTCGTGGTTCATAGAAAAGAATCACATGTGTGCAAATTAAAGAAAGCACTATATGGGATGAAACAGGCACCAAGGGCTTGGTATGCAAGAATTGACAGTTATCTTCAGAGCCTAGGCTTCTGCAAGAGTGCAGTTGATCCCAACCTATATTTCAAGCTAATAGAAAATTGTCCCCTGATTTTGGTTCTATATGTTGATGATTTGTTCCTTACAGGAGAGGAACAATTGATAGTCCAGGGTGAGAGGGAGCTCACTTCTGAATTTGAAATGAAAGACATTGGTCTCATGCATTACTTCCTTGGTTTGGAGGTATGGCAAAGGTCAAATGAAATTTTCCTTTCTCAAGGAAAATATACAATTGATATACTGCACAGATTTGGTATGCTAGATTGTAAATCCATGTCTACACCCATGGTATCTAACTTTAAGAAGTTACATGAGTCAGATTCTAAATCTGACTTGGTGTACCCATCTATGTACAGGCAGCTTATTGGATCCTTGATGTATTTGATCCATACAAGGCCAGATATATGCTTCGTTGTAAGCACCTTGAGTCAGTTCATGTCTGAGCCGAGACACAGACATTGGATTGTTGCCAAACATGTCCTCAAATATTTGAAAGGGTCCATTGCATATGGACTTAGATACATTTCTAGTGGAGGAGTATTGTTTCATTGTTATGCTAATTCAAACTGGGCAGGGAGCTCAATGGACCGAAAGAGTACTTTCGGATACTGTTTTAGCTTGGGTTCAGCTATGATAACTTGGTCTAGCAAGAAACAGGGATCCATGGCACAAAGTACAGTTGAAGCAGAGTATATAGCAGTCAATAATGCAAGCAAAGAAGTAATATGGCTGAGAAAGATTCTATCCGAGTTGTTTCAAGAGAGGTTAGAAACAACTGTTATCCATTCTGATAACCATAGTTTTTTTAAGCTCACTGAGAACCCGGTCTTCCATGACAGATCAAAGCATATTGAGATGAAATATCACTTCATCAGAGACATGGTCCAAAGACGTACCATCAAGTTACAATACATTCGTATTGATGAGCAGATAGCAGATATATTGACAAAGTCTTTGTCCTTTGGAAAATTTGTGTAAAGGTTGCAGCATCAAGAGACATTCTCCAAGACTGCCTTGTATGTCAAGGCTGATTTGAGACTTGGAGAAAAGCTTGGTAAGTCGAGGCAAGAGACAAAAGATGTTGCTATAAGTCTTGTGAGCTTTGTGTGTCAAAGAAAAAGTCAAGACAAATCTTGTGAGCTTTGTGTGTCAAAGCAAAAGTCAAAGACAAGAAATTCTGCAAGACTTCCTTGTATGTCAAGGTTGACTTGAGACTTGGAGAAAAGCCTTGTAAGTCAAGGCAAGAAGAAACTGCCATCAGTCTTGTGAGCTTTGTGTGTCAAAGCAAAAGTCAAGACAAGGTAATGTGAAAAGTTCTCCTAGGTCTTCAAGATGAGCTAAGAGTATTCATTAGGGATTGGCCACCCCTAAGTGAAATAACTCTAGCAGTTGACCATGGTCAAGGAGAACTAGATGATCACATTCCATGAAATGATCCTTATCTGTATATGGTTACGAAACTTCTTGTGATATATTGATCATGAACGGATGTCAACAAGTCAATGGTCATGTGGAAAGACTAAAAGAATCTATGTGTATGTGTATGCCTGAAGAATACCCTCTTTGATGAGAGGGAGTGTTAAATTTTATGCAGCTGCAGAGGATATTTTTCCTCTAACTAACTTGGAAAGTTGGCCTCCAAGCGGCCCTCCCTCAAGTTGCCCTCCTCCTAACCACCCTCCTATAACCGACCTGGGTAAGTCAGCCACCTAACCTAGGCTAGGTCGGCCCTACCCTAGCTTAGGTCGGTCCTAACCTAAGGGGTGGCCCCAACCTAACCTTCCTAACCTTAAGTCTATCCTATATAAGGGGAGGGAAGGTGAGGCGCCCCTCACTACACATCAGTTCACTACTTCTGAAGGCGGCAGCTCTGAGGTATGATCGCACTGTTCTGATGGGCAGCAACTAGGAGGCTTTTATGAAGGCAAATAACACAGTTCTGGAGCAGCAGCTAGGAGATTTATTTCTGAAGGCTTATAACACTGTTCTGGGCAGCAACTAGGAGGGTAATCTACTCTATTGTGTAGCAGTATAAGCCATCCACTCTATTCTGTAGCAGCTATCTACTCTATTCTGTAGCTGCCATCTACTCTGTTCCGAGGCAGCAGAGAAACTGTGTTCTGAGGCAGCCTTAAGGGCAGTTCTGAGACAGCCTTAAGGCCATATTTGGGGAAGCCAACAAGCAGCAACAAAACAGATTTGTAATAGCAGCAAGAAAACAGCAAAAACTACTGGTTTGTGATAGAGGCTCAGAGATATTTAAAGACGCAGAGACAGCAGTAAGTGTTACTGGCTCATCTCTTTCTATAGAAGTCTTGTACTGTCATTGTACTTGTTTGACTGATAATATATCACAAGAAGTTTGCTGGGTTTTCTTCCCCTTGAGGGTTTCCCAGGATAAATACTTGTCCACTCTGTGAATGTTGTTCTTCCAATGTTTCTTATGCTTCAGTTTATCTGTGAAAGGTTAAAGAACACTACTGTGAATTGTTGTTATCGGTTGAAGCTTGAAAATTAACAAACATGAGGACAAAGAGCTCCATGTGTTCATGGCCAGAAACAAGGATTCAAAGAGTGGCAAGGATGATCAGTACATTGTTTTAGGGGCATCTAGACATTTTACTAACAATATTGAATGTTATATTGATTTTGTAGAGGATGAATTTCAATCTGATTCCGTTATGTTGAGTCACAGAGAAGAATACAATGTTAGAGTGAAGGGAAATGTTCTACTTCAACTAAGAGGTGACAAGGTAATGATTAAAGATGTCTACAATGTTCATTGTTTGAAGCAAAATCTACTTTCAATTAGTAGTATAATGAAGCATATTCCACACTCAGACATAAATTTCAGCAATAATAAATGTTTTATTGTTGATTAAAATAGCAAAAAGATGGTCACTATTGGTGTGGAAGAACAGAAAATTATTGGTTGATAGATGATGACAATGAAATATTGGCTCAACAGAAATACAGCTGTAATTTCATTGAAAACTCAACCATGATGCCTAGGTCAGAAAGGTTTCAGGGGACACAGATCTCAAGAAATGAATCCCTAGAGGATGTTTTTGTTGAAACAAGTCCTACTCATCATAGAACAAACAGTAAACAACAGGTATATTGTGCATTATGTAATGTATTTCATGAGAAGAAGACCCTCAAGGAGGATGAAGATGTCGTTGCAAAACAAGATGGTGCTTCCTCAGAGAAGCAAACTAGGGTTTCTCTTGGCATAGTGACTTGGATAAGTAAGTAATCTTCGTTAATTTGATGTGTTTGCTCATAGTATAATGTGATAATTGCTATCTTGTTGCATGTTACTTTGTTCTAGTGAAACCCTAGGAAGGAACATAAGAGGTTCTTCCTTCCCTACTTGTATTTGTCCAAGTTTTGTGAATGTATTTAGAGACCTAGTCTCTTGCTAAGATTCAAAGACCTAAGGCCCAAGAGAGGTTCCACCTTAGGGTTTTGATCTTAGTCCATTGAATCCTTGAACTAGACATTCAAGAAGAGGGAAAACGGCACCTAGGGCCCAAGAGAGCTTGCACCCTAGTGATTGTTTTCTTGTAGGTTTTAGTCCTAAGGCCCAAGAGAGGTTGTACCTTAGGGTTTAAAACTTCATTCTTCTTGACCATCTAATTCATTCTTCAAAGTGTTGCATGCTTGACTCCATAGCCCTAGAAAGTAGACGGCACTAATCTTGATCTCTCTTGGTGATGCAAATACTCTTAGAACTATTACTCTCTCTCTCGAAACGATTTGACTAACTTTACTAACTCTAACCCTAGCAAACAAGTGAATTTAATTGCTGCTGTTATAAATGTTTGCTACAGCCATTAGGGCTTGAAGTAATTGCTGCATACTTACTTAATATTGTAGCTAAAGATACTCAGAATCATTGTTTAGCAATTGGATGTTGTTGCACTTGTTGAAAGCTTAATTCTTATGCAAAATTGCTAATTTTCTGGGTGCTTTTACCTATTGCTGTTACAAAACATTCTTTGCTGCTATACATTGATTTACAGCTGTAAATTTGCAACAGCAATTGGTTTTAATGATGATCTAGTGTCTAAAGGTGATTGATAAGCTATATAACTGGGTAATTGTTTATTATATGCTTTGGATTGTTTCTTGTCTTGTACAGGTAAACCAATTACCTCGTTTTCCTCTTCACCTTTCCTAGACCTAACCTCTAACATTTAAGTGACCAAGATAGGGGGATGTAGGCTTGGCAAATCTTGCTACTTGATCCCTTAAGGTCACTTGGTAAGCCTCCCTTTGTGTTGGACCTCCTTCCATCACTAAAACGAGGAAAGTATCTACTAAGGTGGCAGTGGTAGAGACTTCTAATTGTTACAAAAGATCAGTATCTTGTGGAGGCTTTGCACAAGTACAAATCCTGTAATAACACAACCAGCATTGCCTCTCATCCAACAAATGAGTCAATGGTGATTGTAACGTAATTGTACTTCATCAACCTTATCGGATATAGTAGAATTCTGGTCACAGTTTTGAAGATCTTATATTGGAGTGTGTTACCACCTGAAAATGCATGGTTCATTTTGCATTTTTGAAGGCCTTATTTTCTCAATATTATAATGACGAGGATGTGAATCTGTTGGAGTGAGCACTATCTTGACGGTTATTCACGAGGATGTGAATCTGTTGGAGTGGGCACTATCTTGACAGTTATTCACCTTGTTTCTATTTGCTTAAGAACTACCTTGTTCATCATGCTTGCCTAGACCGATGCACTTTATCTTTCTATAATATATTTGGAGTGTGTGCTTATATGGCAGAGTTACTACATATTTTCATGCATATATCACCTTTGGGGTACCTTTCCACATATTTGGAGACAATTTGTATGTTTTAATGCATGTTTCACCACTATGGTTATTATTTCACATTCTCCGAGGCATATTTGTGTATTTGTAGGCATGAATTCTCATCTTATGGACATTAGGAGTGCTTTACAAGGCATGGTTGAAGTTTCTAGGAGGACTTCCTACCTTGGAGGTAGAGAATTCGTTATTTTAATACTTTTTAAGGAAGTTAATAATCACCTTGAGCCCATTTTGCACATGTATCAAGAAAATTGGTTATTTTAGAGGACCACTCCAGTTCTTAAGGGTTTTATTGATATCATTGGATAAGAGATGGTTAGAAGATCCCTTCTTCAAGAGTGCTTTATTGAAGGAGATGTCACATGGCATTTGTGGACAATTTTCACACTAGGCAAAGAAGAAGAAATATTATTTGAAGGAGTGCCCCATACGGATGCATT
>ML782958.1:141654-159485 GCA_009831015.1 Picea engelmannii | reverse complement strand
GGGGGGGATTCATAGGTTTAAACAACACTTGGATGGTATAAGAGGCCAAGTTGCCTCGTGCAAGGCACCATCAGAAGAGATTATCGGAAGAGATTGGACATATTAGATTGGAATTGCAAAATAAGTTTGTGAAATTTGAAGAAGACGGGGCTAGGAAAAAAGAGATAAATGTTGAAATAGGGAGGAAGATGCAACGTGCCATGATGAGGGCTTTTGGATCCCTAGCAAATGATAGTGTTGATTTTGAAGCCTCTTCCTCTATCCCTTCTAAGAATGTTAGGGACCCCTTTCATTATGTTCCTCCCCCTCATGAAATCCATTCTATAAAGAAGAAGAACGATCAAAGTTATTTTACACCTTCCCTTGTTAGAAAGTAATGGATGTGCTCGTTTAACCATAGACAATATAGCAATATTGTCACCCAACCATAGGCCGAAACCACCCCCGAGCACCTTAACCTTGACAGAGAATGATTCTGAAAGCAAACCTTAGGCTTAATAGCCAAACAAGATGGCTCACCTCTCTCCAAGGATAGCGCACCAAACAAGAATAACCAAAAGAGACCAAGCAGAAAGTCCAAACCAAAACCAAGAGAGAGTCCCAGCCAAAACCGAAATCTACTAGTTGCAGCAGCTGCAACTACAGCTCTTCTCCAAACTTGCGCACCACTGCCTTATGCAGTTCTGAGAGGTGAGGTACAAATGAGCTCAAGCGCCCTCAATTTATAGTCCTCCAAGTCACTTAATTGGGCCGACTTCTTCTCTTGGAGGCTAATAACTTAATACAAATCATTCTCTTGAGCCGATTTGTCTTCTAGGGTTATTAACCAACTATTTAGGATTTCTTCTTGCTTCCCGGAATATTCTATTCTCGTTAGGGTTACAAGTGGAGGTAAATACCTCCCGCAGCTACCATAATATCAACACTCCCTCCTAGCTAGGGAGGTATTGAAGGCAATGGTCTTGAACACAAACATACCATTGAACTGGTAGCATCATCATAGTCATATAGACTATCTCATGATTAGATCACGAGCACCATCATCACTATCAGTGTCATCCGACAGCATCAATTGCATCATCTCTCGAAACCATACTACATCTGAGTAATCAGACATGATGTTGAATAAGTCAGTCACTCCAAAAAGTGATACAAGAACCATTCTTCTAATCCGGGCATATGTCCTAGAAGAATAAATGTCCTTGACCATTTTCCGTCTGGAGAATGTCTGTCCATCAGTACACTGATCATCCATCTAGCTGATAATCATTTTCAACACTACCGATAGTCTTCAAGGCAAATCAGAACAATGTCATTCAATAGAACACAATTATGTCTATCCATAGTAGTACACAACTACAATCCAGTGGTATACTACCACACCAAGTAGCACACAGCTACTTAATCAGTGACACATAGTCACAGTCAGTGGAACACATCCACCACAGTAGCATACATCTACTGTCTAGAGACATGCAGTCTCCATAGCAATCATATCATCTGATATCAACTTGCACAGAAGAACAATGTCATGATATAAGCCTAATCATCTGGGCCATTCTTCCACTCACATCAGTGAGATCTGGAAGAGAATCTACCCTCAAAAGGTAAAACATCAGTCATGAGCTACTGGACTATTCTTCTCAAGCATAGAAGAATAATTGTCCTGATTTATGAGCCTGGACCATTCACATATCTGGGCCATCCCTCCGGCACTAAACAAAGTGCAACCTGGAGAGAATGAGTCTGCCCTGGGGAATGCCTGTCCCTGATTGTTGAACCTGGACCATTCGCCTATCTGGGCCATTCCTCCGTCACTAAACAAAGTGCAACCTGGAGAGGATGAATCTTCCCTTGGGAATGACTATCCGAACCATTTCCTAAGAAAATGATTGTCCTGCACCAACCTCCAAAACGGAACATTCTTCAAAACTGCTCACAATTGTGAGCTTCGAAAGAATGATTGTCCGGTGAGGCGGACCAGTCTTCTTGACCACTACTGAGGGTGATAGTCAAGAAGAAATATTGTCCTAGCCCATTCCCCCACACTGGCCACAAGGGGAATCGTTGCCTATGGTACATCAGCAATCCATTGAACCATTTTCATTACGAAAATGGTCGTTCGATCTGGACCATTTTCCGAACTAGAAAATGCATGTCCGTCAGAAATCTCAAACCACTTTCCGAACTGGAAAGGAACTACTCATCCTAGACCATTTTTCAAACTGAAAAATGACAGTCATAAATCAATAACACATCAGTGCTCCCTCCCAACCTAGGAGTCATCTCTTCCTTTTTCAATAATGAAGTCGTCTCCACGAGCTCCAACTTGTTTCTTGAGTATGCAAACTCTTTCATCTTGGATAGAGGCTTTACCAAAATATCTGCTTATCTGCTCATCTGTGGAGATATATAGAAGAACCACTTCTCCTTTCTGGACCTCATCACGGAGAATGTAATACTTGATCTCAATGTACTTCGGTCTTTTTGGAACACTGGTTTTCTCTGAAGGCTTCATATAGCTCTGATCAGTATATCATAGTTGGATTCAATTCTTTTGTTTCCTGCTAGCTCATAACATCGTGGCAAAGCTCAAACTAGAACATATCCAAGTGCCACTTCTTCTGTCATCATGAGAGCTTGTCATGGATTGGCAATCCATCATCCCGGACTTCTGAGTAACCATTCGATACAATATCTTTTTTATATAAAGTTTTTCACGACGCTTCTGTTATGCATTGGAGGCTCTGCACCAAGTTGTTTGAATCCGTATATGATCTTCTTCCATCTGCATACAAGAGTCTCTTTCTGGTATACCTCAAAACCTTGAGGTTTCTCTCCATACGCTTCTTGTTCAATTACTCTAAGAACATTCCTTACATTTATCTGATGTAAACTCCAACCCATGGATATTGCAGAAGATATAGTGGCTCATGTAGAGGTATGTCTGGTTTACTGGAACAAGCAATCATCATAGCCTTCTCCCTCCATCTAGGAGAACCTCTAGTTCTGAATCTCGTAATGCTTCTATTCATAAGTCTTTCATACATTGTTCTTTATCACAACTTCTATTTCTTTTGCTTGATTGCTTTTAGAGGGTTCAGACCAAGTTGGTAGTCTTGTGATTCTCGATATAATGACTTGTTGTTCTGGCTTCTCTTTCTCTCTTGGAATCTTCATGTTCTTCTTCATGTTTCTCTTTAGCTCTTGGGTTCATGGAGTTTTCTATAGATTCCATGCCCTGAAAATTCCGACTTCTTCCTTTCATCATAGGATCATGGATGTGGATGGACAACCAGGGATACTTTATGGCTTCTTTTCGGAGAAGACTTCTTTTAAAGTCAAACTGAACACGTGTTGTTTTTCATGGTTGCCACCATTGATGGGAACATGGATAGATACTTCATCATCTTCAATGGATCATATTATTTAGGATTAGCTCGCTCCCAATCCTTGCTTCATCCATGAATGCATGCACTTCTTTTGTAATTATATAATCGGCTCCCTCCATCTAACAGAGTCCACGCTTTCGTCTGCATCCTTATTGCCTTATGAAAAGTGTCACAAGTCTTTTTCCAATTTCTTCTTGATTGTTGACTTCTTTTTGTCTTTACTTCTTCTAGGTTTCTTCAAATTTGATTATGATTTTGGCTTTGCAGTTGTTACTTATGTTAATAGCTTCCACATGAATTGTTACCGATGGTTGTTGATGTACTTCATCTTTTCATGTGTATTGCTTGACTTGTAGTCATCGTGATAGCTTTCCTTTCTTCCATAAGTATTGTTTCTCTTTGAACATCTTATCTTGTAAGAAAGAGATATGCAAGATATGTACAGAAACTATGTAAACATGGTATGTACAAGAATTATTAAGAATATTGTTACCTTGTCTTAGAAGAAGAAGTTTGTTCTATCCTGCTTGGCCTTCTTTGAGGGTTCCCTTTCTTCGGCAACTGATGCTTCATGTGTTTCCTTCCTTTTCTTTAGCTCAGGACAATGATTCTTGTAGTGACCATATTTTCGACAGTTGAAGCATTGTATTTTTGACATATCTTTCTCTTGATTTGATTTCCTCCTAGAGCCAAACTTCCTTTTATTCCTAAAATTCTTGAACCTTGTTGTGAAGGCTTGATCATCGTATTCCTTTTGGGGTTTCTCTTTTGCACTAATCCTTGATTCTTCTTGTGCACAAGAAGTCCAAAGTTCTTCAAATGTAGGATACTCCTTCCTTGTGTTCATGCTTGCGGCAAATGCATCCCATGTCTTGGGAAGACCATTGAGTACTATATTTACCAGCTCCTTCTATGAAATGATCTCTTCAATAGCTTGTAGTTGATCTCTTAACTGAAAGATTCTCACAAAGTATGATGTTAAGTTGTCATCATCATTCATTTTCATGTAACGGAGCTCATTCTTCAGACTCATTACTTGTCCAATGTTTCTGACTGAGAAGAGGTTTGTTAGGGCATCGTACATCTTCTTAGATGAGTCAAGATGGGAGATGTAGGGTATCAAGTGGTCTTTTATAGAGTCCACTATGATACTCATGGCATTGATGTCATTGTCTTTGAACTTATCCATAACCGCAACGTTCTGAGGCTCCTTCTCTTTTCCTTCTTCGAACTGTGGTTCCACAATATTTCCTTTCACGATATCCAACACTTTACTCTTAGCAAGGATGAGGTCAATCCTTGTCTTCCACGCTCTAAAGTTAGAAGCCCCTTCTAACTTGTTTTCTGACTTCGTAGAGTAAGTCATAACTGCTTTGATTTGGTCAACCCTTGATTTTGACCAAAAACTCAAACTTGACGTCTTAGCTTGCTGAGAGTACCAGGAGATGCGCTAGGCTAGGGCGCACTAGGCTATCCAGAAATTATGTCAATCTCTTCACTTAAGGTGCCTCAACAAGAGGGTTAGAGTTTCGTTGCTGCAGCAAAAACTGGCTGCAACTGCAGCTGTAATTGAGCAAATCCTCCCAATCTATCTTCCAGCAGTTAGACTGTCCGAAGATAGGGTGGGCCCATAACCTGTTAGAAAGTAATGGATGTGCTCGTTTAACCATAGACAATATAGCAATATTGTCACCCAACCATAGGCAAAGCCACCCCCGAGCACCTTAACCTTGACAGAGAATGATTCTGGAAGAAAATCCTAGGCTTAATAGCCAAGCAAGGTGGTGCACCTCTCTCCAAGGATAGCGCACCAAGCAAGAATAACCAAAAGAGACCAAGCAGAAAGTCCAAACCATAACCAAGAGAGAGTCCCAGCCAAAACCGAAATCTGCTAGTTGCAGCAGCTGCAACTACAGCTCTTCTCCAAACTTGTGCAGCACTGCCTTATGCAGTTCTGAGAGGTGAGGTACAAATGAGCTCAAGCGCCCTCTATTTATAGTCCTCCAAGTCACTTAACTGGGCCGACTTCTTCTCTTGGAGGCTAATAACTTAATACAAATCATTCTCTTGAGCCGACTTGTCTTCTAGGGTTATTAACCAATTATTTAGGGTTTCTTCTTGCTTCCCGAAATATTCTATTCTCGTCAGGGTTACACATGGAGGTAAATACCTGTCGCAGTTACCATAATATCAACATCCCCCACCTCTCCAAATGTCAATGCCTCTCAACCAAGTCAAACTCAACCCACCTTAGATAACCATTGGAAGAAGCAATACAAAGAAGCTACTTTGGAATACATAAATAGATGGTGGTCTGATGCAAATATCCCCTTCGATGTTGGCAGCTCATCTTATTACCAACCTAGGTGAGATTCCATTCTTGCAATCGAAAATGGCTTCAAAGGTCCTAGTATGCATGACTTGAAGGGATCTCTTTTGCAAAAAGAAGTTTTGTCCATAGATAAATGCTTGAAGGATTTTAAAGAGTCATGGATCAAAACAAGATGTGCCATCATGTTAGAAGGATGCACTAATGGAAAGAACCATACTATCATAAATTTCCTCTCTTGCCCTTAGGGAACCATGTTTTTGAAATCAATTAATGCATCTAATAAGGTGAAAGATCCAAACTTGTTATTTCAACTTTAGGATAAGATTGTTATGTCAATGGGGGAGGCAAATGTTGTTTAGATCATCACAGATAATGCCTCTAACTATCTTATTGCTAGTAAGATGTTAGAGACTAAATACAAAACCATATTTTGGACCCCATGTGCTACACATTGCATAGATCTCATGCTTGAGGACATAGGCAAAGAGGATTGGATCGAAAACATTGTAGAGTATGCCAAGAGCATTACAAAATAAAACTATAACCACTCATGGGTATTGAACCTAATGAGGAAAAACAAAGGGGCAAGGACCTTGTTAGGCCTACCATCATGAATTTTGCAACCCACTTCCCCACATTGCAATCTCTCCTTTCCTAAGCAGCGAGCCTGAAAAAAAATGTTTTCAAGTGATGAATGGAATGGATCTCAATGGGCTCCCCGACAAGACTGAAAAGACACCAAAAAGAAAGATTTTGAGAACACTTTTTGGAGAAAAAAAAACAAAGGTTGTGAAAATTGGCAAGCCCCTTGTTAAGGTGTTGTGGATGGGGAAAAATTGGCCATGGGTTACAATTATGGGCTTATCCGAAAGATCATTAACAACATATGGAACAGCCAACTCCATCACCCTATACATCCAGATAGGTATTTCATGAACCCAAGGTATCATTACAAGGCTCAGTTAGGAGAAGATCAAACCAAGGAGGTTAAAAAATGGATTGTACGAGTGCTTAGAGCACATGGTCCCTAACGAGAGTTAGTAGTTGGAAATACATCGATGGGTCAATGCTTCCAATAAAGCCACAAGAACCTTTGGCAAAAACCTAGCAAAAATTGCAAGAGATGGTCCTAGCCAAAAATTGCTTAAACTTTAAATACTTGATTTTTTAGCCAAAGTCGCAATCTAATTTTTTGAACTAACTTTGTCTTTGCAGCACATTGGTGAGAGTCATTTGGTAGTCAATGTCCTCAATTGCAAAAGTTTGCAATTCAAGTCCTGATACAAACTTGTTGTGCTTCTGGGTGTGAACACAATTGATCTATCTTTGAGTGGATTCACACGAAGAAAATAAATCGTTTGAAACAAAAACAGTTAAATGATCTTGTCTTCGTGTAATACAACCTCAGGCTAAGGTGCAACCAGTTGCTGAACAAATGACCTAATATAGATCCCATTGCATTGGATGATATTGATCCAACCTCAAAATGGGTACAGGAGACCACACCCGACAGAGTTTGATCATGATTATGATATTGATGACTTGGAGTGGATTGGTTTGGATTCGGATCCACTAGTAGGAGTAGGCGTAGCACCAAGCGTGGCACATGAAAGCACTAACCATGCAACTCGTGCTTCTATTGGTACTACTATTGCATTTGCAGATGTCCCTAAGGAATTCAACGAGTCCTAAGGCTCTGAGCAAAAGAATGATCTTGTAGAGCATGTCGAGGATCCCATATCTAGCAATCCTGATGAGTTTGATGAGTGTTCATGTTGTTCAATGATTTGTAGTATGTCGATAGCTTGCAACATGCTTTTTGGACTCTAGAGGTCATTCAAAGCCTCATTGATTATGTTTTGATATATTCATCCTTACACGGTATATACATGTGCAAACTTTGCATATGTTGTCTCTAATGGTTTGCAATCTTTAAAATATTTTTTTCATGAAAATTTAAATTTTAATGTATTTTTTAATAAACCGATTCTTTAAATTCAAACCGGTGCGAGTCATATCCAATTCCAAGTCCAAGTTCGAGTTGACCCTTGACCTCGACCAAGTCCGAGTTTTAAAACATTGTATATGACCCAATCAAAATACTATAACCAAACAGATCTTCCCTTTTATGATGAGCACTTCACCCAAGGAGAGATTCTAGATGTTTCTTGAATATATTATTATGGAGACAGTTGAGGAATCCATCTATAAAGGGATTCCTCTTATTTGCTAGGTGGTTTGATTTGGACAAGAAAACCCCAAACCCTCGTAGGCCAAGTACAATGTTCTTTGCAACCAAGAGAGAAATGGTTCATGACAGAGTTATGCTTCCACTATCTTCCTCTTTTTTGTAGGTTGAATCGACGTGTAAGGCTGCCATTGTAAATCTGCTTATGTACACTTCTCATTCGGAAATCCATTTTGGGGAATTGTTTTTGGCTAAGGAAGAAGGCTTTGGCTGTGATCTATTGATCCTATCATGCCTTGCTGTAATCAGATCTGTTAATGAAGAAATTGTTGGTTTTTCATTCATCTTTGAAGGTTGTCATGTTGTTCTCTTTCTGTTGATGATTGCACAATACACTAGTTGATGTTATTTTGAGGTGAATTTGTATCTTTATGATCATTTCATTCGGTTTGCACATTGACTTGATTGATGTAATTGGTAGGGTTTACTGTTAATAGCCTTCCTGATTTTCTCCATTCAATTAATGTAATTGGTAGGGATTATTGTTGATAGTCTTGTTGCACCAACTCCACAACCCAAAGGATACAGCACTTGTCCTCTTGAATTCCGCCAATTTTATTGTAAAATTCTAAAACAAGCCTCTTCACTAATCTGATTTTCAGATCTGCATTCACGGACAAGTTACTGATTTTATCTACGGGATTCCCCCCTCGAACCGGAGAAGAGTCGGCCTAAAGTGAAGAGGACGACCACCAAGGTGGCAGTGGGTGGTGTCCTAAAGTTGACCTAAGGTTTGTACTTGATGATTGGACTTATCTTTTGAAGTGCAAATTTTAGAGGGAACAAAATGGCACCATTGACAAGGATAAAGTCCCTTTCCAAGATTCAATAGACATGGCTACAATGACGTGATGAGAGATTCATTATTGAAGACCCAATGTCTCATCTAGCAACTCCCTTGGTATGCAAGAGGTACGATTGTGATATGTTTTGCAAATTTTATGTCAACTTTTCAGTTGGAAGAAAGATGGCTTCCGTTGCCAAGCTATATCCCCCTTTGGATCTTTTTAGTATTTTGAGGGTTTCCCTCATGCATGCCCTAACTCAAAAGATGGAATTCCACGATTTAATGGAAATACCGGCACCTCCATAGAGTGGCGTATTCTTAAGACCATTTGATAGGTATTTGTGCATGGTGGATGTCTTACATGATAATGTTGCCATGCATCTTTTTGTGCATACATTTGAAGGGTGAGAGTGTGGTTTGATGATCTACCAAAGAGAAGCATTCCTTCTTGGGATGAGTTTGAAATAGTTTTTAGAAAGAGATGGGGTGAATTAAGAAATCAACGATGAACGGCGAACCCATGTCCTTCAATGAAGATCCAAAATTGATTGATGAACCACATGATGGACATGTTTTGGCTGATGTTTGCTATGAAAAGAAGGAAAAAGAAGATCTAGTGCTTGAGTTTCATAGTAACCCCTCGAAGGTGTTATTGGCTGAAGTTAAGGGCAAATTTGAAGATTTGAATGCCTTTCTTAACTCACTGGAATGGGAAAAGCATGTTGCAGGAAACACCTTCCTGGGCAGCATACCAATCCCCGAAACGACCGAAAACTCGAAGGATGGTATGAAACAGCCTAGAAATGCCATCAATTGTACCATACGAAATTTCCCAATTTGGAAATGTCGTATGATACGGCCAGCACCGTTTATAGGTTGTTTCAATGAAAATCTCAACCATTTCCACATTTTTTTGTCTGTGGGCCTATCCAAGCACCCACGAATGGCATGGGACCCCTTGGGTGGCAAAAACACACTTAATTGACAACTAATAAACACATCTAATCACTCCACATACTTAATTAACTAATATTTACGTTTATTTGAAAGCAAAAAAAATCAAAATTCTCTAGAAACCCTAACAGCCTCTTTTTTTCAATAAGAAAGCACTTCATTCACTCGTTTCTCACACTTTCTTCAGCAAGAAGAGCTTCCTACAGCAACATCAAGCATTTTACTTATCTTTTTTAGCATGGGGAGAAAGCTTTAATGCATTTCCAGCAAGAGGACGATTGTGGGCAGCAACAAGAAGGGTGTGGGCAGCAGATTTATTTGGTGAGTAGATTTATTTACTGTTTTTGCAGCATTCACGGCTTCTCATAGTGTTATTTCTAAAGCCCCTAGAACTACTCAAGCAAGCAAGCAGCAAGAATACTATCATCTTTGGAAATATGTTACCAAGCTCAAGCAAATGGGTGGGGGGGGAGGTTCATGTGAATAGAGTTGCAATTTATGTGAAAATGGCAAGACATACAAGGGCTCTTAAACAAGAGTCAAAGCTCACATTTTGCATGAAGGGGTAAAGGGCTATGATGTTTGTGCACATACCAGAAATCTGGAGGTGAGGGCCACATTTGAGAGAGAGCATAATGATGCTCAAAAGGTGAAGGATCAAAGAAGCAAAATACACACTTGGCTGCTAGCAATGAGCCAAGGATTGTCCATGAAGCAAGGAAGAGGAGGATTGTATAGCTTGAAGAAGAGATATCCAAACCTGCAACTACAAAGATAGCAGATTCTTGAAAATGCTCAATAATCAAGGGAAAGAAGACGCTGAGACAAAAGTGGCAAGGGCCATTTTTGTTTGTCGTATCCTTTTTAATGTGATTTGGACCCCATATTAACAGGATTTGGTGAGGGCAATTAACACAGCCCCTCAAGGTTTTAAGGGGCCAAACTATGAAAACCTCAAAATAGTGTTCCTCAAGAAAGAGAGGCAACTTCTTGAGGATGTTTTAAGACCAATTCGTAGCACACGGGTTTCCTTATCTCAGATAGATGGACCGATACAAGGCATAGGCCACTAATCAATGTCATTGGATCATTGCCAAAAGGACCAATGTTATTGAGAGAAGATTATTCAGGTGAGGTAAAAGATAGTAATTTCATTGCTGAAATTTTAATTGTTGTTATTGAACAAGTAGGGCCAAAAAATGTGGTGTAAGTTATCACAAATAATGCACCTATTTGCAAAGTTGCAGGCTTGATTGTTGAGAGTAGATATAATCATATATTTTGGATTCCTTGCTTTGTCCAAAATATAAATCTTATTTTAAAAGAGATTGAGGCTAAAACTGCATAGGTTAAGGAGGACATAGGGAAGGCTAAGGAGACCATAAAATTCATCACGAACCACCACCAGTCTCGAACAATATATCGAGAATACTCCAAATTGGAGTTCCTCAAAGTTGTCGAGGCAAGATATGCCTCAAACTTCATCATGTTGCAACAACTTGTTGAGGTCAAACCTGCATTAATGAGTGGAGACAAGCAAATTCAGAGTGGGGAAGTATGTTGCAGAGGGCGTTGATTGATGAGGACTGGTGGAGTAAGATAGATTTCTTTCTCAAACTCACATTACCTGCATTTGAGCTTCTCCGAGATGGAAATAAAAAAAATCCTATCTTGGAAGAGATTTATGATGGCATGGATACCATGGTTGAGAAAACCATGTAAATTATTACATAGGAGGCTCCCACTCTGTTCGTTGATGTTAATTTTGGAGAGCATGTGAGATCCATCATTGTGACAAGGTCGAATGGCTTTAATACTCCACTGCATACTTTGGCACATGCTCTAAATCCAAGATTTTATGATGACGAATTCATTGCTCAAAGCAATGGGAAGAGGAAGGTCTGACATAAGGACAAGGAGGTGGCCAACGAAGTGAGGAGAGCCTTCCAGAGATTGTTTCCAACTTCTTTACAAATTGAAGTCAGGGTGGAATTAGTTGTTTTTTCATTGGATTAGATGGTTTTGAAGACATCATCTTTGGATGAGGGGAGGAGCACGAACCCAGTTAAATGGTGGACTTGTCATGGGTAAATGGTGTAAATTTGCAAAGCCTTTCCACTTGTATTCTATCACAAGTGACAAGCTCTTCATCAATGGAAATGAATTGGAGCACCTATGGTTTCATTCATTCCATTAAGCGCAACAGGTAGGGATCACAAAAGGTTGAGGATCTTGTATTTGTGCATTAAAACCTATGCCTTGTGTCTTATAGGGCCGAAGAATATACAAGTGGGCCTCATAGAGACTATCGTGTGAATGCAAAATGCCCAAACTTAGAAATCTCTCTTGTTGCTCTTGATATTCATGGTGATGCAACCGGAAGTGGAGTTGCCTCTTCTTCAAATCCATTCTAAGTTATGTTGAAAAAGCATCTTGTTCTACTTTTGTTGATGAGGATGAGGATGTGGATGAGGATGAGTTGGATTAGGATATGTAATTGTACTTGTCTTCAGCTCACGTTTTATTTCATTTTCAGCACATATAGCTTCATGTATAAAGGCTTATTTTGGATGTATAGCCTCATCTATACGGCTATTTTTTGTTTTTCATCATGTAATCATCTATGGGAGTTAATATACTAATATAGACGTTGTTTTCCTTCTAAAATGTCATTTGTGTATCATTTTTATTTTCTTGCAAGATAATGTGTTATTTAAAAAAAACTATATATATATATATATATATAATCTACATTTCCCCTAACGTACCCATTTTGGGGGGTCATATTTCTAGGCATTTACCATTTTGGAAATTTGTAGAAGTTCCAACGTTTCGTGCAACTTCGAGCAGAATTGAAGAATGAAGAGTTTGAAGAACTTATTGCATGACCACATGAAGAAGACCTTAATGACAAGAGTTGTGATGTTTTTATTGAGGATAATGTACTCCCTCTTGTTCCTAAAGAAGCATCTCATGATGCTAGTACATACTTGCATGAGGAAGACATTTCAACAACTACCACATTTTCCATCCTTGACAGGGGTTTGGTAAGTCATTGTGATATTCCTTTTCAAATTTCTTAATATAATGAACAATCTTTTCATTATTTAAGAGAATACATCTTGAGGAGAAACCATTGGAAGATGAAGATTTATCAAGTGTTCCCATTCTCTCATGTGATGAAGAATGTGGCGAGCAAAAGAACGACGATATTAACAATTGTTGTTTGGTTGGGAAACATAGATGGGATATTGGTTTTTTCATGGACATCCCATCTATGACACAAATATTGAGAGTTTGATGGTAGAGGACACCAATCTCCACCTTCCACTTCCAATGAGTTGCAGGACAACTTCTTGAGGTCTTAGAATAACAATTCAGATTTTGTTTTTCTTGAATTGGGACAGCCAAAAAAAATGTTCACGTAGGTGGAGCACTTTCTATTATTGTTGGCCAACATTCTTTTGATGTCAATATGGAGACAGATTTGTTGCTTCATGAGGAGAAATGCCATCGTGAGATGATGGTTCATTAAGAAATTTTCCAGCCATTTACATCGTCATCTTGTACCCTTTTATGCACAAAAACTCACTAGAGGTGTACATTTTCAGGGCTACCACATGTGTGGGACGACAGCATGGACAATTTGTGATATGTCGCAGCCTAAGTCACCTGACACATCCAAAAGGGGCCAAGTGTCTGTATCCGTGGTGTCCACGTGAAGACACGCTACGGTACGTGTCGGACACATGATCAAGCCGTGTCATGTGTGCAGGACACATCACCAAACTGTGCCGGACACCTTCCTGAGGATGTGTCACGATTTTGAGACATGTGTCCTGTGTAAAGCATCCCGCGGAAGATAAAAAGGGTTTTGTTTTGTGATTTTAGTTGTTCATTTGACTTTTGAAGAGCCCGTGATAGGTTTGTGAAGGAAGATTGACACTGTTTGCATCGATTAGAAGTCAGATTTCACCGTGGCCCGTGGGATATTGCAGCCATCGCCTGGTTTTCCTACCTATTTTGTATCTAGATTCTACTCTATTTTGTATTTTGGAGTGGAATTCCCTCAGCATCTATGTAATCCATTTTCATTTTGATGAAAGACTAAAGTTAATGAGAAATCTGCAAACTGCTATTTAGTATTTATGGTTCTATTTTATGGTTCATTCAAATTGGTTCTATATTCTAATGTTACATGTATCAGTATGTCTATGTTCTATGAGTATGATGTTTAGAGTTTGATTGACTGATCAATATTTACTATCAATATTTTGTCTATTTCAGTAATTTTTAACTTTTATATATATATATATATATATATATATATATATATATATATATATATAACGTGTCCCCCATGTCCTGATTTCGGGGGTCGTCGTGTCCGTATCGGATACTCATATTCCCATGTCTCGTGTCTTCCTGTCAGGTGACTTAGGTCGCAACATGTTTCAGCGATCTAAAAAAGGGAGCAAGCCCTAGAAGATGATCTGATTTGTTTTTTCCGATCTGATTTCTCTCGGTCTATGACACATGGTGGTTTGATGTATGGCAGGAATAGAGGGCAACTAATTTCTTCCAGGCTTATGTTGGAGCTGCCTTTTAATCCCTTGTTGCCTGACGCTATGATGGGTAATCTTTGTGGCAGCTAGGAAGGAAGGTCATTAGAGCATGGGGATCGATCTTTGGAGAATCCTTTCATAGGTTCTAGCTATGATTGGTTGCTTGATAGTGGGCTGACCTTCCATGAAGTGGAATAAATCAACCTTAGTATAAGCTTGACATTCAATTCTATGATCAGCAGTCATCCTCATTCATCATCAACAGATTTCCTTGTTTTGTTTTATTACCCAACACAGCGGGAGATTTCTCATGGTTTATGAGTTGATTGCATGGCTACATTGGCACTTTGATTGCACATAGCAACATGTCTTCCTATTGCTAGAGTAGGATAGGAAGAATAAGCTCAATGTTTGAGAGCATTATGGTTTATATATGCTATGTTCCCTTTGGCATCTTTGCTCGTGCCTTATTTGTAAAGCCTCTTGAGAGTGAGTAGCTAGATATGAGCACTCTCAAGTTTCTTTGTAATAAATTTGAATTGGACACTTGTACCGGGGTGACGAAGATGTGAATGTTTGGATCCATAACATCACATGTTTCCAGGCTTTCTATTTTCTTTACAAGTATATCAACAGCCATTAGAGGTTCTGGAGTTCTCTTGCACCCCACAAGGGAGTGTAGTCCCCATATGGATGAATGAATCCACACTTTCCCATTCTTATGCGTATTCCTAACCACGCTTGTGTGTGTAAAACTCACAAATTGCTGGAACAAAGCATTCAAATTTTCAAAGGTACTTCAGGTTATGCCAGCATTTGCACCTCCTAAGGTACTTCAGGTTATGCCAAATTGAAGGTTATACTGGCCACACTGAACCCCCTTTATCAGCAAAACTGGTCGGTCGGACCGGTCTCCAGCACCAAAAGGTCGGACCGGCCACACTGAACCGTTTTTGGCCAGTATCGTACGGTTTCGTACAATGCACTAGAGAATGTGGATTTCAATTTTTTTTTGCCAAAAAAATTAATTTGTGGTTGAGGGGGCTTGGACTTGGACCCACTTCCACAACCAGAGGTACAAATACCTTCAAGGCTAGGGGAACCAAGCAGAATCCATAATCCCCGTGTAGGGTCCCAAGCTATTCATGTTGAGGATGAGGAGGATGAGGATTCTGATGAGAATTTTGATGATTAGTACAATAGTATCTAGATTCTAGTATCAAACAGTATACTATGCTTATTTTTGGACTCTAGAGGGCATTTAGAGCCTCTTTATTGATGTATTTTTGTACAGAACTTCAGATATTTATTGCACTCGATGCTATTTTGGTTATATGCATTCTTACTCGCTATATAAATGAGAATCTTTACATATTTGTGTATAAATGGTTTGGATTCGTATTGATGCACATGAATATATATGTTTTTTTCCAAGTTTTGAATATTTTATGTAGTTTTTGGTCGACCGGTTTTTTGTCCGGTTTTTTTCCAGTCTGGTCCGGTTTCGAATTGTTGGGGTCGACCGGTCCGATCCAGTTTTCGGTTCTGATAACATTGATGTCAACCACCTCTTCTAGAGGTAGAGCTGTGGTTTTGGTAAAACACAAAAGAATTCACAAATGCTTCCCGTCTCTCTACAAACCCAATCTGATTAGACGGCTAGACTAGTGAGGCGGCTCCTCATTAGTACATCCCAAATATTCTTTCAGCAATTCCTCCTTTAAAGAGTGTGCTCTCAATTATGATGCCAAATGATTCAAATTGCAGCAGCTATCCAAAATAATATGCAGTTGATGAAGTCACTGACATGAAGAAGAAAAGTGTATTAATTGAGAGAAGTGTGAATGTGCGTAAATGAGGCCTATTTGTCATAAATTTATACTAGGCAATCCTCTATGTCAAATCAGATCTCTCTTGTAGGACTCATGTGAATTGCAGTATGACCCAGCTCAATATATTACAGCATCAAACTGTTATGCTTGAGTCAGCCTACTTTTCTTACACAAACGCAAGGCAGCCAGGGTGCATGGATGCAGGAGTCCGTACACCATTTTTTAATCATGGGTGCAGTGCAGGGTGCATCACTTATGTCTGTCTGTGTATATTTATGTGTGTGTCTATGTATACGTACAAGCCTGTGTGTGAGAAAAAAACTAAATTGATTTTTTCACCTTCTGAATTTCAGGAGACACCCACCCCGTTTTCCTTTTAATTTTCATTTTATAGGAGATAGTACCTGCCCCCTTTTCAAGCTTGCTGTTACAAAACCAAACCTATTACAAAGGGCATCATCCCACATAACAGGAAGATCACAGTCATTACTCCTGTAACAGAGAAGAGTGTCCCTGTAACAGGGGTCACACCCCACATCCTGTCGAGGCATCTACCACTTTGAGAAATCATTCAACACATAACCATTTTAGGCCTACTAAGGCCAACATTTCCTAAAATTTTCAGGAGACCTCCTGTCTAGTACCATAGAGAGTAGAAACCTCCCCAATATGGGTGGATGCTCCATCGATGGAAACAACTAGATAATTCCATATCATAGAACAATTTTGATTATTGTCCTATCCACGTTAATGGTTTAAGTACACTAGATGCATAAGAACCAAAGAGAAAACATAAAGCCATCAATAGAAAGAATAGTAAATGTTAAACAAGAAGAGTTATCCTCGTGATTATGCAAACATATCTACATAATTTCAGGAGACCTCCTGTCCAGTACTATAGAGAATAGAAACCTCCCCAATATGATTGGATGCTCCATCGATGCAAAGAATTAGATAATTTCATATCATAGAATAATTTTGATTATTGTCCTATCCAGGCTGATGGTTTAAGTACCCTAGATGCATAAGAACCAAAACATAAAGCCATCAATAGAAAGAATAGTAAATGTTAAACAAGAAGAGTTATCCTTGTGATTATCCATACATATCTACATAATTTCTATCCAAATCTACAAAAGTTAATAATATTTTTTCATCAAAATAATAACTATCCAAGTATATAATTGTCAAACAATTCAGTTAATGTGACAGTTCCCATCACAATCATAGTTACACATAAAGGCATTCAGCCATAAGATAGAAACATTCCACAAACAGGAAAGCAAGTAGGATCATAATGAAGGTTTTCAAAAGAAAAATACCTATTTGCTTCAGATACAGATAATCCCCACAAGGCACCAGCAGCCCTTTCCTGAAGCCCTTGTGATGCATTGCCACAGTTTTGTGCGAGGGTGACCTGCAAAGGTAACAACTCCAAAAAATATAATGTTTGCTTAAGATCTATGTTTACATATGAAAATTTGAACAGTAAATTGATGTAATAAATGTAAATAGCCAGTAGAAGAACCTTCAAATCCACACAACTAGTCTTCTTTAACTACAAGCAACAGAAACAAGATCATAAACACCAAGAAAATACAGCAACCAAGGGTGTCAATTTGAATAAGCAGAAAGATCTCCCCATCTTAGAGACACAAAAAAGTATTTCTATTGTTTGACTGTCCAAGGCACAAATGTTATGATAAGGTCTAGATATTCTT